>PVIR01011934.1:0-45964 GCA_004026965.1 Petromus typicus | reverse complement strand
AAAATCATACTTGAATAAAAGAGCCACTCAGAGTACAGCAAGTGGGTTTTTATGTCATGAAATATGAAAATTCCAGTGTCATTTAGATTCCCCATTGTAGTTGCCACCAAATAAAGATGAATAGTTTATATGAAATGCAGCTGTTCTATGGAAGTGGGAGCTTATCTTGGTTACAATTCTCATTGCTGGGACAAAATACTTGACACCTACAAAAAAGAATAAAAGGTTTATTTAAGCTCCCAACGTGCAGAGGTTTCAGTCTGTAATGGGCTAGCTCCAAGGCAGAACAGCCTGGCAGAGAGCCACCACAGAGGAGAGAAGAAACAGCTCATGGCAGGCAGACATCGAGTAGCAGCAGCAGTGCTCTCCCTCTATATTCTGTCCAGGCTACAGGCCTATTGGCTGGTGCCACCCATAGCCGGGGGGAGCTCCTGTTTTCAGTAATCCAGTTATCACATCCAGAACTATGCAAATCCAGATATTACAGGCCCTTAATCTCTGTATCACATGCCCTAGATCCAGCCACTTCCCAATAGCATTCCCCCACTCCCTTGAGCTCATAAGACTTTCTGGGAACATCTAAATACAGCCATTACAGAAGCAAGGTCTCAAATCCCCTCTCAGGGCAAAGTTTAGAGGTTTATTGGGACCAAGGAATGAGACATGGGGAAAGGTGACTGAAGACCAGGAAGATGAGGTCAGCATTGGCGGGCACTGTACTGCTTTTCACAGGATGATACCACAGAGAACCCTTGGCATGATTAGAGGGTGGAGATTTTGGTTTCTGACACCTAAAGTGAAAGGTCAGTGGTTTCAGGTTTGTGCTAGAAGACCAGATGGCCAAGCTTGTTACCAAAGTGATGTTACGTACAGTAAAGTCAGTTGGACCCATGACTTCACTGCTGAGCTAAGTGACTACTAAAATATACAATGAAACCAAGAGCTAGTAGCTGGTGGTGCTGCAGGGTATGTACAGGATTCCCCTGGGTTTTGAGACTAACATCTAACATCTCAGATACTGCTGTGTCAAAATCAGTGCCAAGGAAAAATATCTGAAATACAATTAAAATATGCCTCATTTTCCATCTGCACATCTGTGTGAGGCCAGGTTTCCTTTGTGCATTTCAAACAACAAATTATAGCTAAGTGAATGCAGAGGGAGATATTACAAACCCAGTGTCTTCTATTAAGCTAGACATTGAAGAGATTTGTGTGTTGCACAACGCCAGTCTTCTTTTTACTAGTTATATTTTGTAAAATACAGTTTTCTTTAAAAGATGTCATGTATATGAACATATAATGAACATGTTATTGTTAAATGTGTTAAATAAATATTTTATAATTTCTCAGTTTTAATACCTAATAGGATGAATATAACAACTTTAGTAAACAGAGATGGGGGGTCTCAATATTTTTTTAAAATGTAAAGAAATGTTGAAATCAAGACTTTTGAGAAATTCTAACTTTAAGTAGCCTAGAAACAAAATTAAACAAAATAACCAGAACTTATAATGGAGAAAAGACAGATAGAACCAGCCTGAGATGCGGCTGCATAACGAATTGCAAAGATTCATTGTGCTTTCCTCTCTCCTCTGAGCATGTACTGAACTTCTGTGATAAATGATCTTTTATTAGCACATTTGAAGTTCATAATCATCACATCCATTGTGAGGAATTGGTACATACACAAAAGACTTCTTTACTCTTTTTATTTCCCCTTCCACACTCCTCCTTCATTCACCTACTTCTTCTTTTGATCCTTTTCCTTTTGCAAAAAATTGATCTCCCTATTCCCTATGATCATCTTTTATTTTATTCTTTCATGTGTTTATACTTTGCGTTTCTCATATAAGGGAAACTTTATTACACTTAACATTACGGTCTCAAGGAGCATCCATTGTGTTATGAATGACTTAATTTATCCTTTTTATAGGAGAGCAGTCCTCCACAGGTAACTACATGAGTCCATGCCTTGCTATGATGCAGACCGGAGCCACCCAGAGTCGTTTGGAAAGTCCTCTGTGTGCAAAACCTGTTTTTCCTGAGCAGTTCTGAGGAGAGGCTCTGAAGGGCAACAGGAGTATGAGGGCCCACACAGTCTGGCACAAGACTTGAAGAGGATCTCAGTGTCCCAATGGCCCTGTCAAGTGGCCCCAGGAGAAATGTCACTGTTCGTGGGGTTGAGAGACACGAGTCTCTTCTCTGCACCTCTGGAAATGTTCCAAGGGCCACAGGCCCCTCTCAAGACCATAGCAGTACCACAGGCTCTGCAGGAGTCTTTGGAGCACCCCCGTGGAAGGTGGTGAGTCCTGGCCACTTAGTCTGTCGAGCACAATGGCTGCCTCTGGCAGGAGAGCAGAGTGGCTTCTGTGATGCTGGTGACACAGGACAACCCAGCTGCCCTCCATACACACCCCCAGCTTCTCAGCCTCAAATCCACCTTTATCATAGCTACCGCCGTGATTCCTTTTGAAGCCTGTTGTTGACCCTGTGATGGAGCAGAAGCTTTAACCTTCTCCAAAGATAGACAGCAAAGGGACCAGTCTGCTTGAGACTCAATGATGAGGACTCTGCGTGATGCCTCAGTGAAGCTGAGTCTACGGATCTGGAGCACGGGCAAGTGGACCTAAGGAGACAGAAAGCTGGAAACTCCCCTCTTCAACCAAGTAATGAGGACGTGGATCTGAGTGAGTATGGCCTGCAGGGACTAAGAGAGAAGACATAAAACCAGCTGGGCATGGTGGCACATGCTTGTCATCCCTGTCCTCTGGGAGGCTGAGGCTGAGAATGGAAAGTTTGAGCCCAGCCTGGACAGTTATTGAGACTTTACCTCAAAAAAATTATTTGGAGTATTACTCTGCCATTAAACATGATAAGTTTGACTCATACTCAAATAGACATACCTTGAGGACATACTCATAAGTGAAATTAATAGGTCACAGATGTGTAAATATCATAACTTTTCTCTGGTATGAGAAAATGAAGATGTAAATGAATTCTAGAATATATAATAAATATTGTGAAATAGAAAATATTCAAATGGAAATGGAGTATAGGGGTAAGTAACGAGGGGAAAAATCATGTGATGGTAATAAAAAAAGGAAACAAAACTTGTATATATGGGGGGTTGTAGGGTGCATAAGGGAGTGGGGAAAAATGAGAATTAAGTTGTGTCATACACTGGTACAAATTCTCAATGTTGAGTGTGATCACAATGTGTATATATAATGTACCAATAGATTCAAATAAAAAAATATTTAAAAATCACCAGGAATATAGTCCAGTGTGAAGGCCCTGAGTTCAACCCCAGGACTGTACGAGACAACCAGGAAAGCCGCCGGGTGAGGTGAACAGATGCCACAGTCCCCCGACTTCCCACATGAAGCCTGCAAGAGGCATCCGGGACTTTCCTGAAACTCCCAGTGAGAAGAGCCCCTCCGGTTTCATACTCCTCCCCGAGGAGAGTCTCCAGACTCGTGGCTCTCTCACACTTCTGCATCCTTCGTCCTTTGCAGAGCCCAGTTCACACCCAAGGCCCCTCCTCTGGGCTGCAGCCAGGCCAGGCCAGCCCAGCGCATGGCTCCTCATCCGGGTTCTGCTCCTGGGAATAGTCCCTCCCTCGGGACGCTCAGGAAGACACCTAACCTACAGGCGCAGGGGCAACGGTGCTCCCTCACTGCTCCATGGGCTCAGGCGGGCTAGTGCTTCGCTAAGTCCCCATCTCTTGGGTCAGAATTCAAAAGCAAGCAATGTCCTTTCATCTCAGGAGCAGAAGGAGGCACACAGACAGGAGGGGACCATAGGGGACCGGGACAAGAGGAAGCAAGATCAGTTCCGCCAGGCTTGGGGACAGAAGGCTCAGGATGGAGGGGAACCAGAGGTGAAGCAGAGGCAGGCCATGGAGAGAGGGGTGCACAGTGAGGTCCCCCCCTGCTGCCCTTGTTCAAGCTGCCTCTAGTGGCTTCCCACGGGTAGTCCCCAGACAGAGGCTCCTCTGCATCTCTCCCCTCAAGGGTCCTGGCTTCTGCCCTCCACAGGCTGCACATTTGTCACTGCCTCACTCAGCAAATGGTAGCCTGAGTCCCTCTGTCCTGGCACTGGAGCTGGCACTGGGTGCACAAGCCCCGCCCTCCGAGACAAAGGGACGCCACTTCCTGTGACCCAGGTCCAGAATGCATGTGTCAGCGCCAGCTGCATGTGAGGTGGCAGCACGGAGCCATCCCATAGGGCACTGCGCGGAATGTCAGCTAGTAAATCAACAATCTGCAAAGTCCACAAAGCACACTGCTGTGTTTCCAGGCCTTGTGGATATCTGCACATGCTAACAGGATGTGCAGACGGAGCAGAGGGGGAAAGGACAGAGGTTGGGGTCCCAGGGAACTGAGGATATCAGCAGCAGGAATGGACTCTGGAGACGTGCCGAGGGCTTTTGTGCTCTTTAGTAAGCTGTCCAACTAAACCTCCAGGTTCCACCTGACCCAGCTTTTCCCCTTCCAGCTATCGTACTAGATACCTAGAAAGAATTAAAGACATTGCCGGGCATGGTGGCACACACCTGTAATCCCAGCACTCGGGAGGGCGAGGTAGGAGGATAGCTATGAGTCCAAGGCCAGCTGAAGATACATAGTGAATTCAAGGTCAGCCTGAACTACAAAGTGAGACCCCCGTCTCAAAAAAAAAGAGAGAGGCAAAGACATTACACCACAGTGACACACCCATCTTTATGGCAGCACAATTTGTAATAGTTAAATCTAGGAAACAACCTGTAGGCACGTTAAAAGATGCATGGATAAGGAAAATGTGATCTTAACAACCAGTGGAGTACTATAATGCAGGAAAAAGGGATAAAGTTGAAACACTTGTAGGAAAATTAACACACCTTGAGACCCTAATTTTAAATGAAATAATAGGACACTAGTAAATATCACATTATTTCTCTTGTATGAGAAACTCACAGTATATATAAGGAATAAAATAGAGATTAGACATGAGGAAATAGGGAGAACTTGTTCAGTTGGGAAGGGGAAACAAGAGATGGATGAGGTGAGAGAGGAGAAGGAAACAAAAAGAACTGAAGGACAATGGAAATAGAGCTTTGTAGACAGGAAGGGGAAGAAGGGTTGGAGAAAGGGGAAGGGAGAGAAAGGAGAAAAAAAAAAGACGAAGATGTGTGAGGAAGGAATGCACGTGATGAAGCCTGATCTTTATCATGTAAACGGGTTACTAATTAAAAAAAATAAAGGAAATAAAGCTAGTGGATCCCGCAACAGACTCAGGAAGGGAATTTTTTTTTTTTTTTTCAGAGCCCTCCCTTTGCAGAGAACACAGAGAAGGCCAGCCCCAGCTCGGCTGGCGGACATGGCCCTCGATAAGGATCCTCGGCCCTGACTCATGGGGATTAAGCGAGGAGAGGGCAACCGCTGCTTGGCTGCTATCAAGAAGGCCACAGCTGCCCCACGGTTCTCATGCTGCCATGGCGACGGGCAGTTAAAAATAGTTCAGCCCAAGTTGAAGAGTTGGCGCAGGCGTAGTGTCATCACAGCGGGACCTGTGTGCCGCGTGGAAGGCTGGGCAGCTACTCTTCATTCAGGACCCAGGGCCTGGGTGCCGCACCTTGAGGCTGTGGGGCTGAATCTCTCAGGAAACAAAGGCCGCCAGCTGGACATAGCCTGTGGGAGAGTGGGAGCTGGGTAGGGCCAGGCTTCTGCCTCAGCCCCTTCATGGTGACACGGTGGCACCTCCCTCCCTCCACTCCCTGCCCCTTGTGGTGCTAGGCTTGTCGTCCATCCCCACCGGCTTCTAGCAGCGTTGCTGAGCTGTGTTTGCACAGAGCCCGGCTGCCACTGAGCGCTCCCCACATGCTTATGGAGAGAACTAAGAAGATGGTGAACGTTACTGTTTTAATACATTTGCTCAGAAATATGCTTTCCTCTTTCTGACTCATATGCCAGCGAGACACAGGATGTTTTATTGACCAGATTCATACGCAGCAGGGTCTCAGTGGCTGGGTCTCAATGGCTCTGGTGGCTCTGTGCATTGTCATTGTGCAGAACCTCAGAGAAACGCTTGCCCTTGGTCACACAGCGTCTGACTCCAAATCCCAGCTCTGTGATCTTGTTACCAGCTCTTCCCACCTAGACACAGCAATGGACCTTAACTGCTCAGGAGCCATCATGAAGGCTGTGTACCAGGATCTGACCACGGGGCCACTGTTCTGGAGAGATGCTCAAGAATTAGCTTCCAGAGGCCTGTGGGAAGAAGGGACTGTGTGGTGGCTGCTGCAGATATTCCCAGATCTGAGGAGAGAAGGGGAAAAGGCAAACCTTCGCCCTTCCTAGTCACCGGGACAGGTTATTTGCATAATGAGCCAGGGCATACGTTACTCCCGACTCTTCACAATGCAGTGAAGTGACTGCGTATTATTAGTGATGTTTTCGCTAGAATTGGGTCACACAAGAAAGGATAGGTTTTTCAGATGGTCCCCAAGGACCAGATCCTAAGCACACAGTGAAGGTTTGAGCTATAACCACTGATTGGTCCAAACATCTTCACCCTAAACCCTGCCTCAGGAAGAGAAGACCCAACTTCCCCCAGGATGGGATGGACCCTCCAGTTTTTCCTCTAATATTCTTCACTAGGAACTCATCTATTTCAACTGCTTAGCCATGAGCTTGGGAGGTGAAAGATACCCAAACATTGTTTCCTCCTTAAATTTCAGACACTCATGTCCCTATACTTGACAGGTACTTGTGCCCACTTAGAGACTAAGACTCAAACACATCCCAAATCAAATGCAGCAGTTTCCTCCTTGGGCCTCTGTCTTGGTGATTTCCATGACCTCACATCGACAGCCCAAGTGAAGCCCCTTCCTCCTGCGTCTCCTCCTAAGAGTTGTCTGCCTCTCCTTCCCTGCAGAAGTTCACCTCCACAATCACAGAGCCCCCAGAATGGTGTCCCCCTTGGATCTGGGTCTCGCATCATTCTCCAAAACCACAGCTGTGTGCACATTTGGTCCAGTGCCTACGCTCCTCATCATGTTGCCTCTTTAACTCCCTGTGGTTGTAGGAAAGCCATGTCCCTGGGGCCCTGCAGCCACAGCTCACCCTCCATTCCCGTGTCCATGGAAGCCGTGGTGCCTGAACCTTTGGAGACTCTCACTCTTTGTAGGCCCCAAATATACCACGTTCCCTCTTCACCTTCCCCCATACACCTTCAGGGTGTCTAAACTCTAAAAGAAACTACCCTGCCTTTCCAAAATGGCAGCACATTTTAACTCTTTGCAACAAACTTACTAATGCTTTTACCATCACAACACACAGCAACTGCGCTGGGTAGAACATACTTCAAGAATTTATTATTTATATAATAACTCATGCTACAACCAGCAGGGGAAAATGGAACATTACAAATCATATTTTTTTTTCTTTTTAGAGACAAACTGCCTCTCTAAACTTTTCCTTGCCCGGGGCATAACCTGCCAACCTCCTTTCTCCCTGGCCCTAATGAATGGACTGCTGGTACTGGCCCAGAAAGGCAGGATCCAATTCTGTTCCACAAGGAAGGAGCAGAAAAGACCCAGGGCCGTGCCTGTCTAGACCTGAGCAGCTTCCCTTCCGGCCCATGTAGGTGGTCTCAGTAGAGCAACTGTCCGTCTGCATCGTGAGGGCTTTCCGGAAGTGGGCCTCTGGTGCTATGACCAGGGATCCTGGAGCAAACAGGAGAAGCCAGCCTCCTGAAGTCTGGAAGCCAGCAGATGGTCGGATGATGACCTTCTCTACTGGTTTTCAAGGATCTCTGTGTCTTCTCCTATCTGTAGATAAAAGCACTTGTCTGAGGCACATGATGAATGAACGCAGCACGCTCAGCCTGCTTCCTTTGTACCCAGTTGGCGCAATTTCTGCTTCCTGAACTTTCTGGCTCAGGTCTCTGGGCTCTGCTTGCCCAGTGCTTGCCTGTGCACAATCCCTTCCTGTGTTCCTTTGCCTCTCTGTCTGTCCTGGTCCCAGCAGGTCACACTGTTCTGTGAGTTTCTGCTCCCATCTATGCTTCCTCCTCCAGGTGGCCCTCGGGTCTCACCTGTGCATCTAGAGGACAGCTAAGGAACCTTTCTGCACCAGCACTGAAGAGTGAACAGCAGCCGGGGCTCAGCCCCAGCTCCAGGAGCTCAGAGGCATCCAGAGAGCAAGCAAAGGGCATTGATAGTCTGACAAGCTGCATACTGACAACACACCACCTCAATGCCATGGTGCAGAGACCAGGGGAGGGGGCTGGAATGAGGAACAAATGTACAAACTATAGAAACATGACAGAAGAACCGGAAGTCACAGAGAGGTGGCTCTGAGAACAGGACACAAGAGCCGAGCTCTGAGGGCCCCATCTCTGGGTAGAGAGTCCAGTGACATGGCCTCTGAAGTTTTGTCCAGGCTCTGCAGTGCAATTCAAGAAATGTATGTGGTGTTCAGGAGTCTGTGCTCCCGGGCTGGGCCCTTGACCAGAGGCAGCTGGCTCCCCAGGGACTCATCCGGAGCTGGAGCACAACATCAGGAGTGTTCACCAAGGAGAGAGGCAGGAAGCACGGGGCACCTGAGTGTGTGCCTCTGGCCCCGGTTCATCTCTTCTCCTCTCTGGCTGCGGCTGGTGATTCAAACTTCTGAGTCAGAGGATGGAGCCCTCAGGAGCCGCTGAGGGACCAAGCCCAGGTCCCATTTCCAACCCCATCACCTGCATTAGACCCTCCCTGTACCTCAGGGGATACAAGTAGGGATAGGCTGGTAAGGGTGGAGACTTTAGAAGTCAAACCTCAGGTCTCCCTATACTAGTAGGCAGCAGGTGCTGGTTCCTCTTGACTCCAATTTGAGCCCCCTGTTTGCCCATCCCTTCTACATATAGCAGAGTATCGAAGGAGGCCCTGATCCCATTGGCATACAGTCTCCACCAGAGCCATTTGTTAAGTTTAATTCAATTGCTGGGGCCAAGCAGAGAAGCATACCCAGTTCCTGCCTTCCTGGGGGTAGTGTGATCAGGCTCCGATCTCTCCCCACAGGAAGATATCAGATATCAGATATCAGATATCAGATATCAGATATCAGATTTGAATTTATCACAAGGGTTCCTCAGTCCCCTTGATGAGAAAAGTCTGGAATCCGAGGACATGCATTTGACTTTGAGTCTTTGGACAACACTCAGTTTGAGATCCTGTCACCTCCAAGTTTTTGTCCCATTCACAGTACAAAAGTGATCATATATAACAATGTCATGGGATACCATGGGGATTATTGACATGTACAGACAGCACACAATGAATGATCAATTATTGGCAGGTTCTGCCCTGTGCAGCATCCTGACCCTTAAAATAAACACCCTCAGCCCTGCCCCTGAGCTGGACTTTACCCTAGCTCTGTGCCCAGATCTCCTCCATGGACCTTGAGTGGGTGAAAGCATCCAACCCTGGCTGGGAGGTCAAGGATGTAGTGCTATTTTGGATCAACCCTGGGAGCCCATAACTCTACAAGATTGAGACCACTGCTCTCTTGTCTCTCTCAATTAGATGGGAGGTACAAATTACCGATGGGAACCCTCAAACCTGGGGACAGAGGCCAATGAAACCATGCAGAACTTGGCTGGTCTTCATATGTCAAGTCTTCCTTGAGATAAGCAATCACAAGCTGTGTTTGTGCACAGAGACTGCAACCCAGCTCTGCCACCAGCTACTGGACGTGACCCAAGGATGTCCTCCTGCTCTGTGGAGTGCGATCTCTTCTACTGAATGGGATAACAACCAGTCTTGAAGATAGGCTTTGCATCCTTGGGTGTGAGCAGTTCTCTGCAAGCTGGGACGATCTGTGTGATTAGAGGAGACAGTGATTATGGAAACTGTCATCAGAGTGTTTGTCACTGTGGGAAGCTGCAGGCAGCGGGCCGGGTTCTCTTCTCCATAGGTTGCTGGAATCACAACTTACAATTAATGCACAGCAATACAGCTTGGCCCAGTTTCCTAAATTGGAATATTTCAGCTACAACTGACAAAAAAAAAATGTGAAATTCTTGTCATCCAAACAGAACGAGCTTGATAAATCTCCTTTCCCTGGGTTTCAAATTTTCTTCATAACTAATGGGTAAATATAGACATTGAGCAAATATAGATATGTACTCACTCAACAAACATTGATTCTGGGCTCCTGTGCATCCTGCGTCACACTTAGCATTTTCCCTGGCCTGTCTCATTTAATCCTCACACCGACCGGCCCGGGGATGAGTCAGAACGGTGACACACTGGTTCCTATGGGCCCAGCAGCTTCAGCAGCTACCCAACTGCCCCTGGAACCCAGAGGCTCATCATCCTCATTGCTCAAGGGGGACCGTGCACACCCTTCGGTGCCCCTCTCCCCTTTGTCAGCCCTACTTGCTGGGCTGGTGCCTCACCCTTCATCCTCAGTATGGCTCTCACTTGTCCCGTCTCACATCCCAGGCCAGTCTGGAACTGGCCCTGGCTCTGTCTGCTGAGCTGTGCGTCTCAGTTGCCTGGCAGAGGAAAATGGGATGTGAAGCCTGCCCAATGGGGCTCTTCTGATTGCTCCCTGTTTGACTTTAAGAAGCTACCATGAGGCCACAGTTTCTATATCTGAAAGGTCAGAGCAACAGCTGCCTCGGAGTCAGGGGACTGAGTGAGATCAGCCGCGCACACGCCCTGCGCACAGCGGTCGCTCCACGGTGCTGTCTCAGCACCTCCCCCACACTTCCAAAGAAGAATGGCAAGTGATGAATTCTGTACTAGGGTGCCTTTTCTCTATGATTTGCTATCTTAAATATTTAACTTTAATTTTGGTGAGTAGCATAAGGCATGAGTCTAATTCCTTCTGCAAATTCAATCCTCGGTACTACAACACCACTTATTAAATTTCCCCACCAATTGGTTTAGTGATGTTTGACTCATCATACATTAGTCTTTCATATAATTTGATCCAATTCTTGGTCTTCTTCAGTTTGATTTACATATGGTTTTCTCTTTGCATTTCCCCTCCAGCTGTCTTTATTACTATTACTTTAAAAATTTTTTTAAAAATATGTTTTGAGACAAGGTCTCGCTTTTGTAGATCAGGCTGGCTCTGAGCTCAGCCTTGAACTCACAGAAATCCTCCTGCCTTTGCCTCCTGCATGCTGGGATTAAGGACTGAGCCACCATGCCCAGCACTGTGGTATGTGGTTCTGATGGCTGGTGGGCGTGAGTGTCCACACCCAGCATTGTTGTATGTGGTTACCAGGGATTGAACTCAGGCTCTTGCACTTGCAAGGCAGGCGCTGGAACCATGATCTAAATCCCTGGCCCTATTACTATTACTTTTAAATAAATTTTTATACTATAAAGCTAAATCCTCTCTCTATTCTCCCTACTCATGAGAATTGCTCTTTATCCTTGGCTATACTAATTAGTCAAGTTTCAATGGTTTGGAACTTTAGATGAGGACTTGGCAGACTACACAGAGTAGGTGAGAGCTGGCACTTTCAGGGACTTATGTCTTATCCCCTTGAGCCCAGAAGTTCTTGACACTGATGGCAAAACCAAGGAGAACCCATAACTCTGGAATCCACGGCTTTACCAGCCTACCCTCCAGTTGCACTGGCTTTTAAGACAGCTCTCTAATGGAGCAGTTCTCAAAATGGGGCTCCCTGGCCAACAGTTCCAGAGCATGTGGGAACCTGCTACAAAGGGAAGTTCTTGGGCTGCACTCCAGACCTGAGAACCAAATGCTTGAGTGTGGTCTTAGAAATCTTTGTTTTAATGAGCTTCTGTGAACTAATGAACTAAAGGAACATAAGTTTACTCAAAGTCTGCCTGCACTTATTTATAAATCTTGGGTCAATAGCACAGCAGCAGCATGGAAGGGGCAACAGGAATATAGAAGTAGAGCTGGACAAGCTGTGATGGCCACACAACTCAATCTACTTGAAAACCACATTCACCTGCTACATGGAGCACACAAAACCTACTGTCTTAGGGGCCAGGGAGTTAGCTCAGTGGTTCCAGCGCCTATCTTTCAAGTGCAAGGGCCCAGGTTCAATTCCCTGGCAACCACATACAATACTGGGCTCACGCCCAGCAGTGCTGGGCATGGTGGCTCATGTCTGTAATCCCAGCACTTGGGAGGCAGACAGGAGGATTGCTGTGATGTGAGTTTGAAGCTGAACTCAGCGCCAGCCTGAATTACAAAGTGAGACCCTGTCTCAAAAAAAAAAAAAAAAAAGTACTGTCTTAGTTCCTCCTTGCTGGGACAAAATACCTAATATCTACAAGTTAAGGAGGAAAGGTTTATTTCAACTCACAATTTTTAGAGGTTTTAGTCCATAGTCAGCTGGCTTCAAGGAACGGTGCAATGGCAGGCGGTCATGACAAAGGAGAAACCGCCCATGGCAGGGCAGGTAGAAAAAAACAGTAAGACCAGCAGCAAATTTCCTTCTCTCTTTCTGTTTATGTTCTATCCAGGCTACAAGCCTACTGGTTGGTGTACTCACACTGAAGGTGGATCTTCTATTTTCAGCAAATCTATTTAGCCACAATCAGAGCCATCCCAGTGCAATCAGTGGATAGATTCAATTATCACATCGTTAGTCCAGTTATTGCACACCTTTAATCCAGTGTCTTCCCAAAAGTCCCATGTTTGAGCCCAGGAGGCTTGGGAGGGGGGGACATCTAGATAAAAGCCACAACACTTACACATGGGCCAAATGCAACCTATCATGGACAACAGGCAACCTATGCACAGACCACACTCAATCTGTGCTCAGATCACACACACTCAGTACTCAGACCAAATGCAACCTATATGCATACACGTGCAGCCAATACACAGACCGTATGCGACCTACACATGGACCATACCCAACTCATGCATGTAACATACTAAATATTTAGGGAACCACTGGGATTCAACAAGCACAGATTTATTCAATGGTGACCTTCACCTATTTCCAAGTTTTACAATTTGCTTGAATAAGTTACAGAAAATATTCTGCAGTCGTTCTTTTAATTTATGCTTACATGGTTTCACTTTTATATTTTATTCTTGGATATATTTAGAATGTATTTAGACATGAAAATCAAGATTTAAAGAATCCAAATCTTTTTCTTCAAACGACTAGCTAATTTTCCCAATGCCACTTTTTGAATAATCACTCCATGCTAAAAATTTAATCATGCCATTTAAATCAAATTCTCACTTCCCCAATGTGCTTGAAAACATTTTTGGATACTCTGAGTATCTTAATTTAATTTCTTCATCTATTTCTGCCCTAAAATTATATTGTATTAAATTTAAATAGCCTTAGACAGTGTTTTATTGTTGTTTTCCTGTAAGTATTCTATGAGTGTATGATTTTTATAGTATTATATTTCACCATGGCATTTTCATAAATGCATGTAATATATTTTGATCGTAGATATCCTATCACCTTCCCTCCTGTCCCTTCCCCTCCCTTCTTCTCTTCTTATTGTCAAGTAAGTCTCCCTACTATCTCACGTCATCATTTTTAGGCACCGCATATTAGAGAATATGTGATATTTATGTTTCTCAGACAGGCTTATTTTCTTAAACATGATCTCCAGGTTCAACCATTTTCCTGTGCACTACATAGTTCCCTCTTCGTATGGGTATAGGACTCTCTAGTGTGTGTATAAATACCACATTTTTAACTCCACCAATGGGCACCTCAGAGGGTTCCACTTCTTGGCTACTGTGAATTGGACTGCAATAAACAGAAATATGCTGTTATCTCCGCACTATGCTTACTTTTGTTCCTTTGGGTTATACCAAGGAGTGGGATAACTTTATCTTATGGTAGTTCTATTTTTAGTTTTGTGAGGAACCCCTATACTAACTTCCACAGTGACTGTACTAATGTGTTTCTACCAACAGTATACAAGAGTTTCTTTGGCGTTTAACTTTCACTAGTATTTATTGTTTTCTGTATAATCGATGTTAGCCATTACGACTGAAGTGAAATGGACTCACAATGTAGTTTTAATTGCATTTCCATGACAGCTAAAGATGTTCAACACTTTCTCACGTGATTGTTCGCTATTTGTATTATTCTTTTGAGACGTGTCTTCAGTTCAATCATCCATTTGTTGGATTATTTGTTAATTTGAATAGAGTTCTTTATATATTCTGAATAGTATTCCTTAGAAGAGTAGCTAGCAAACATTTTTCTCCCATTCTGTAGGCTTCTACTGTGAATTGTTCCCTTTTCTGCCCAAAGCTTTTAACTTCGATGTGATCCTATTTGTTGACTCTTGCTCTTATTTCCTGAACTACTGGAGTTCTTCTAAGTAGCCACTGCCTGCACCTGTATTTGTCTTCTCTACATTTTCCTGTAATTATTTCAAAGTTTAGGTATTATATTTATGACTTTTATGCATTTCAACTTAATTTTTGTACATGGTGAGAGATGTGAATCTAGTTTCAATCATCTGCATATGTACTGACCAGTTTTCTCACACCATTTATCAAAGAGGCTGTCTTTTCTCTCACATCTGTTTCTGTCCCCTTTGTCCAGGACCAGTGGGCTATACCTGCTTGGATTTGTTTCTGCATCTTTTACTCCCTTGGAATACATGTCAGCTACTATGCCTGTTCCATGTTAATTTTGTTGCTATGGCTTTTTACTAATTTGAATTTGAGGTATTGTAATGTCTCCAGGATTCTTTTTTCCACAAGTTGGTTTGGTTATTCTTGGTATTGTATGTTTCCATATGAAATTTAGATTTTTTTTTCTAGTTATCTGAAGAATATCACTGGTTTTATGGGTATTGCACTGAATCTGTAGAACCCTTTCAGTTATACGGCCATTCAAACAGTATTAACTCTTCCCAATCCACAAATATGGAAAGCCTTTCCATCTTTTCGTGTCTTCTTCAATTTCTGTCTTCAATGTTCTATATTTTCAATGTAAGGGTCTCCCATCTTGATAGTTTGATTCCTAGGTATTTTTAGAAGTAATTGGAAATGAAATTGTTTTCCAGATTTCTTTCACAGCTAGTTCATTACTAAAGTATAGAAAAGCTAAATATTTAATGTTGTTTTTCTGTCTTGTTCATTTGCTCAATTCGTGTATCAGCTAAAAGTAATGCAGTGGTATCTTTTAAGTATAAGATCATAACACCTGCAAATGAGGATAATTTGACTTATTTCTTTTTTAGGTACAACCTTTTCATTTCTTTCTCCTGCTTAATACTTCTGGCTAAAATTTCAAGGACTGTACTGAGTAGGAGTGGTAACAATGGATATTTTTGTCTCATTCTTGATCTTACAGAAAAGGCTTTCAATTTATCCTATTCACTATGATGTTGTTTATGAGTCTTTCATCTATATAGCCTCTAATTATGTGAGGTATGATCCTTCAATATCTATCTTCTTCAGGGCTTTTATCAAAAAGGGATATTGAATTTTGTTGAAGACTTTTTCAGCATCAATTTGGATGATGAGTGACTTTTAGACTTGATTGTATATGTAATGTCTTACGTGCATCAATTTGTATATAGTGAGTCATACTTGTAACCCTGAAACCAACTTGATCATAGTATATGAACTTTTTAATATCTTGAATTTTATTTGCAAGTGTTTCATTAAGGACTTTTGCATGTATGTTCATCAAGCATTCTGATCTATAATTTTCTTGTTGAGTTTGAATAACAAGGTGATATTAAAGTCATACAAAGAGTTTATTCATTTCCTATTTAATGGAAGTTTGAGGAGCATTGATGTTACTTTTTTTAAGGGCCTTATAGCATTAAGTACTGAATCTGCTGGTCTGGGTTTTCTCTGGTCTGGGTTTTCTCCTGTAGGAAAACTTTTTATTATTGTTATTTGTTTAGGGTTTTTATTCTCTTGGTTCGATTCTGATAGGTTATGTGTGTCTAGAAATTCATCTATTTTTTCTAGAATCTCCAGTCAATTGGAATATAGTTCTCTTTTGAACATCTCTCATTGTAATCCCAACTGTCAATTCCTGCTATTATTTCCTGAGCCATTGGAGTCTTCTTACAAAGTCATTGCCTGTGTTTGAATTTTGAATGGCCCTTTTGATTTTAGTGATGTCTCTTGTAACATCCCACTTTTCATCTCGAATTATATTGATTGTGGTCTTCTTTCTCTTTCATTTGATTAGTTTGTTTGAGGGTTTGTCACTTTTGTTTTCATTTTCAAAGAACCAACTCTTAGCTTCATGAATCTCTTGTATGTTCTTTTAGTCTATATGCCATTAATTTCAGCTCTGCTCTTCCTGATCTTTTTTATTCCATTGTTTTTTGGTTTGTTAGTTTGGTTTTTTTCTAGGATATTAGGATGCATCATTAGAATTTTTGTTTGGATTAACTGACTTTTTGAAATAGGCACTCATAATAGCCTTTGCTTTATGCCCAATATTGTTATATGTTGTGTTTCTTTTTGTGATTTGATTTCAGGAATTTTTAAAAGTTCACTTTTGATTTCTTTAATGACCCTTGCTTATTAAATATGAATCATTCAATCTCCATGTGTTTTTTTCCATAGTTTCATTTGTTATTGACTTACGGTTTCATTTCATTGTGATCTACTAAAATGTGGAAAATTAACTCAATATTTTGTATGTTTAAAGATTGTATTTATTGTCAAAAACATGATTTATTTTGGAAAAATGCCATGAACTGCTGAAAAGAATGTGTATTCTGCAGTTGTTGAAGAGAACACTCAGTAGATATCCCTGTATTTGAACTATGGTATAGTTTATCTCTGTCTATTTGTGGGATTTGTCTATTTGATATCATCCTTATTATTGTATTTGAGTCTGTATATTGAGATATTTCCTTAGTAAATTTTAAAAATTTATATAGTTTAGAAAATTATTAATGTTCTCCAGATTCTCTAAAATTTAATGATAAAGGTTGTGCACAGTACTCTACAACGAACCCTTAAATTTTATATTCTTCCTCTTTTCTCAATACAAATTTTGAGTTTTTCTCTATAGACATGGAAGTGGCATCATGTTTTAGTTAGTTTTTCAGAAAATATTGAATTTATGTCCCTGAATCTCAAGTGTTTTTTGTTTTTTAATCACTCATTTAATTGCTTCCTGATTTTCTGGGGTTTTTTTTGTTGATTCAGGGTCTCATTGTGTAGGCCAGGCTGGCCCCAGATTTGTGAGGATCCTCCTGCCTCAGCCTCCCAAGTAATAGGACTGCACATGTGCACAACCACACCTGGCCTGATTTTTTATTTGTTATTGTCTTCCCTCTACTTTCCTTAGGATTGGCTTATTGTATTAATTCTACCTTTTTAAATTAATTGTTTAAATATACTTATTTTTCATGCTTTCTTAAGAGCACAAATATTTAAGCTAATGCATTTTTCTTCTGAATTTGCATTAGCTATATTCTGTAGTGTCTGATAGATGGTGTTTTTGATATCATTGTGTCTTATTTTTAAAGATAGTATATAGCAGAAATACACTGTGACCACAGCTGTTATTTTGGAATTTCAACATTTAAAATCTGCAAGGAAGGGGTTGGGGTATTGCTCACTGGTAGAGAGCTTGACTGGCATGTACGAGCTCCTTTGGTCCATGGGAGGAGGGGTTACAAAGAAGAAGCTAGTGAAATTAATTTTAATGATAAATTTTATTTACCCCAATATATCCAAATATTACATTCCAACATATAATCAGTAAAATACATTAATAAATAGTTTACATATTTTTCGTGCTAAGTGTTAGAAATCCTGGCAGAACAATGACCCAAAGCAAGCTCAACCTAGGCTGGCCGCACTGCACGAGCCACATGTGGCTGATGGCTACCACAATGAGCTGCACATCTTTAGAGTTTCAGTTTCAGTTTCTTCTTTGACACACAGTTATATAAGGATGAAATTTAAGTGGAAACAGATTTTTTGTTTTTGTCTTTAATGTTTAGTTTAATTGCACTGAGATCAGAAATGTGAGCTGTACAATTTGTGCTTTTTGAAATTATCTACTTTTCTTGGCTGTCAAATTTATAATTTTTAAATAAAAGTTCCAGAGGTGCATGAAAAAGAGATGATATTTTTTAAGCACAGAGTTCATTTCATTCTTCATAATATCAGTGCCTATTTCTTAGAGGGAAACTGACTAAATTAAGTATAAATTTGCCTTTCTTATTTGTTTTTATTCACTTCCTGCTTTTTGTCATTTTTTCCAGTTTTTGCTTTGGGTTCGTGCACTTAACATTTTTAGCTTTAGAAGAGCTACATGCTCATTGTAAGTAGTGAATGTATCTCTATGAAGTTGTCTCTTTTGCCTTTCTCTTTTTAAATTTTTATCGCTTCAATATGACAATTTCTGTTTTTGTTTGCAGTTTCTCAATATGAAGTTTCTAGCCCTTTCAAATTAGTTTTTATAAACAGCTGGGTTTTCAATCAGCTATTATGTTTTTCAAGTAGTTAAACCCAAAGCATTGCATGAGGAAAAACAAAATTGTCCCTCCTCGCTCAGAGGGTGCTGCTCATGGCTGGCAAGATGAGGCCTTTCCTCCTGGAGCAGAGCCCCTCCCTACCTGGACACCGGGAACATAGGATGGGTCACTCTTGGTGATGCAGCCATCTGTCCTGTGCATAGGCAGATGTTCAGCAGCATCCACAGCCTTTACCCACCAGCAGCACCCAGGCTTCCGGTGGTGACAGTCAAGAGTTTCCAGGCATGGTCCAACACCCCGGGGGGACAGAATCTCCCTGACTGGGAACCGTTGATCTAGAAGGGATATTCCACAATATCCTCCTGAGCTCAACTTCTCACGTGTCCCCATCTGTTTCCCCCAGATGGAGGAATCAGTGTGAGACATGGGGAAGGTGGGCGGCCTCACAGTTAAAGAGAGAGCCCTTGCTTTGGCTTCTACTGATGACCCTATCGACTTTGTAGTGGAGGATGGTTTCCTGCATTTATTTCAGTGCCACCGATGTTTCCGTGCTGGTGTGTTGCCTCCTGTTTTTATGAAGTTCCACTCTGCTGCACCACCTTTCTGCGACTGTCTGCTCCCTCAGCCCAAGTTCTCTTCACTACACGTCTGACACAGAGATGTCAGGTTACGGTAAGATTATAATTAAATCTATAGTCAACCCTGATCAGATGGTATTAAACAGAGAACCTGAAATGGGGAACTGTGTTCTCTAAAAGGAGAAATATTTTTACATGAATATTTTGGTATTTGTTAATGTGCTGGAGTTCACAGAGATGTGTAGGAGGTGCTGAATAGAAATCCAATTTATAGTGATTATTTCCAAATTAAGATTAGCACAGAAACCTTTCAGGAGTGGGAGGTAAAGCCTGCAGTTCCAGAGAGAACAAGATTTAAAGGTGTAGGTGGGGAGAGTGAGAAAAACTGAATGCAAATGTTCCTGTAACAGGAACAGCAAAAGAGCGGGCAGGTGTCCCATAGCTGGGTACCAACTTGGGAAGTGACCCAGCTCAGAGACAGCTGCGCTGCCGGGCCGCGAGCCCTGGTCTCGGCAGCGTTGCTTGAATGCATATGAATGCTTACATCTTGCACACACTTCCATGTTATTAGCATGTTAAGTAAACTGAGTACATTTATGAGCCTAATAATGGGATTTGTGACAGGATTCCTATAAAGGCGAGATTTGATAAGTTGTATAAGTTGCAGTGAAGTCTTATTTCATCGCATAGTATTTGCAAAGCTCCTAGTAGGCTTCAAAGTGCAGTGTAAATAAAAAATATCCCATATCCTGTACCACCAACAGGTTCACAGGCTACTGCAGCAGATGGGAGGAACATTCCAACCGTACTATGAAAGCCAACCCATCTGTCCTGGCATAGATGCTTCACGGGTCTTGAACGAGGGCCACCTCGCCACAAGAGGCAGACAGGAAAGGTAAGCCAAGGAAGGCTCCTTGGAAGAATTATAACCAAGCCAGATACGAGCAAAAGTGAAGTAGTTACCTGATCAGGGTTGGAGGAGTCCACATGAGCCCAGGCACTGAGAACAGAAATGATGCGGAGGGTGCCAGAGAGCAAAAGCAGCTTGCTATTCCTGCACCACCAGGTTTGGTACCTGCTGTGGTCACGAGGGCCGGGGATGCTCTCGGACCATCCTCAGCCCTCCGTGATGGTGGTAGGACCTTCTCTTCCACAGTTTCCAGAACTGGAATACTTTCCTGGTTTTCTTTCTCAGCAGTTGCTCTGACTCAGTCTACTTGTTGGATCCTTCTCCACTTCCACCTTCTAAATATGTGCTTGTCCCAGGGTTCGGCCTTTGGCCTGTTGCTCTTCTCTCTTTATAACCTCTCTCATGGGTTTTAGCATCATCTCTCTGCTGATGAGTCCCAAGTTCACATCCATGTCTCCGCTTTCCCCTGCTCAGCTCTAGGGGCACTTACTCTGTTGCCTGTTCCCCACCTCCACTTTGATGTCTGTGTCACAATTGCTATTCAGTCTCATGTAACAAAGACTCAAAGTCATGGGGCATTTAATAGGATAGAAGCTTAGATGTAAGACATCTGTGGTTGGTTCAGTGGCTTCATGTTATCTGGAACCAACATTCCCTTAGCTTTCTACACCAACAAACATAGAGCCTGGTCCAAGGTGGAGCTCCATCCACCCACCATAAGAAACTTCTGAGCAGCTGGATGGAGGAAGGGGCCATGAATGAACCACTCATACCAAATTGGAGACAGATATTCACATGCAGGGAGTTTTTTATGATGTGTATTTGAGGTCAACATCTGTAGGTAAGGGGAAGATGTGAGAATAAGCAGGTGAAGTTCAACTGTGAAATGGCAAAATGGGATCACAGCTCATTCTATAGGAAATTGTATTCAGGTGCTGCTCAAAATTTTCCCAAAATGAAGCAAAGGGACCAGACATTTAATTCCCCTTTCACCAGGCACCAGATGTGAGCTACTCTAGGAAGGGGAAGAGGAACTCACCTGAAAAACTACATCCTCCAGCACATTATATGGCCAGAAGACCAAGGACTCCAGTCCTAAACTCTAGGTGACAAATAGCCAACTCTATTACCATCCAGCCCTCGTACCACTCAGATTCATTTACTTTGCAGAACTTCTGACAGTAGTTCCTTTGGGAATCAGATAGGCCCCTCCTCTGAAAGAAACTTACAGAAATCAGTGGATAAAGGAAGTGGATAAACCACAGCTTTGGCATTTAGCTGGTCCAAGTCACGGCCAATCCTTATTAACTCCTTCCTTCGCCATCGTCCAACTCTCCTCCTCTAAGCTCCTCTTCTGATCCAGGCTGTCTTCTCCTGTGGCTTAGAGAACACAGTTCTCTTCAGGTCTCATTTGCCTGGTCATTATGACCTCCTCAAGCTGTGGCTGAAGCACCTGCCCATTTACCATCAGAATGGACAGGGGAGTATAGGACACACACCCCACCCCCGGCATCCCTTTGCTACCAAACACATTTTTCTCTGCCTCTCTTTGGATGACAGCATGCTACTTTCACATAATCAGGGTCACTTATCGCAGCAGGAATGCTGACTTTCTTCAGCACAAAGACCCTAAAGTGACCAGCAGCAGTGATCCTTTTAAACTTAATGGGTGCCTTGTTATTGGTGGAATCACTTCCCTATCTGAGGATTAAAACCTCTAAACCCACAGACTCCAATATCTAGAAACAGGGCCCAGACACCACCTGAGAGGGCCACTGGGAGAAAAGGGCCACCCCCAGCCATCCTGCAGTTCCTGATCCACATAATAGGGAAGCACAGAGGTCTTTGGAGCCAACAAGTGGAAATCTCAATACAGCCAGGTTGAGGACAGCTATAAAGAAGAGACCTGAAGCAGGAAGGCCAGTAGAGAGGCTGTTAGAATTGTCCAGGCAGGAAATTATGTGGGTCTCATTATGAAATATTATTAGAACCTGACATTTCCTTCAGCAGGAAAGCAAGCACTTGGCATTCAATTAGTGTCTCTAAGTGTATGAGGAGGCATACTGGAGGCTAGAAAAGACATTTTTTAAGCTCTCCCTGAACTCTTAGAAGCAAAACTATTACAGGGCCATTCCAAAAATAACTGAGCCAAAGCGGTGAGCAGCAGCCTGGCTATACGTCAGCCTGATCAGCAGACACAGAACATCATCACTCTGGTGAAGACAGGCAGGCAGCCCACCCGGAGCTTATCCCTACCCCTGATCTATGCTTACTCCCCTGTCCCAGAACATTCACCTACACCCACCAGGGATCCAAGACCTGTGCACCTAGGCCTGTCACCTTCTCTAGTCTCTACAATCTTGTAAAATAAGAACATCCTACTGTTCCATAACCCCTGCCCCAGTCCCAACCCAGACAGCAAGCTCAGAAAATGCTGAATGCAATTAAAAGCCTTGCAGATGAGATCCTGAAACTGTTCTCAGTGATCAACAAGAATAGGATGACAGGTGACACTTATTGGGCCCTTTGAGACAGGCACACTGTTAGGAATTGACATGCACGATTCTATTCCACCCTTCCCAAAAAACTACAAAGGTGGGTATTTTTAGTGTGCCCATTACACAGATAAGCTTTGGCACAAAGAGTTAAGTAACTTGTGCAAGGCTACCTTGCTACTAAGTGGTAGTCCCATCTGTCAAAGACTGTCCCAGAAATGTGACACCACTTCTGCCGCAGTCTAAGCTCTTCATGAGATCTGCATGGAGCAGGCACTTGAGAATGTTATTAGGAGCAGGAAGGTGCTCAGCAGGAGTGAACAACCAACCCTGTCTCCTCACCAGTCATTCATTCTGCCCCAGCTCCTCACAAATGCCCCCTTCGGTGGCTATGAATCCAAATCCTGCTCCTCGCTTCCAACCTGCTGCCCAGCCTCCAGCCATATGCTCCTGCCAAGTTTCACACCTCCCTTTCACGTAGGCATTTATTTGCAAAGAACCAGAGGTGTCATCACAGCTTCTCTGTCACCCCTCCTCCCTGACTGCTGCCCTCTCCTGGTGGAGTGCCTGTCGCTTCAGCCCAGCAGGTGCACCTGGGGACAGGGGGCCCCTCCCCTCTGATCATGTGCCCAGAGTGCCAGACATGGCCCCAGCCAGAACAGGGAGGCCAGCTTCCTGCCTCCGATGGCCTCAGGTTTCTCCGCTTGTCCACCAAACAGGCCTAGACAAGAAGGAAATGGGCCCCATCCCCTGCTCAGCCACCGCATCCCTCTCAAGGGAAAGGATGCTCAGGGAAGCAGCAATAAAGTAAAACTGTGGGATTAAAACTCCTATAATTTAATGACAAAAAATAACCTGATTAAGAAACTGACAGAGGACTGGAACTGATGTTTCTCAAAGAAGCAGAGCTTTCCCTGAAACTTCTAGACCTGTGTGGTCCCATGTGCAGAGTAACTGTGCCCTAGCTCAGTGCCCTCGTCATGGCCTCACATGGAGCCAGGGGTAGCACCGGCACTTCCTTGGCTGGCTGACAGGGACCGTGGCACTGCAGTCACCTATGGGAGATGGAAAGAGAAAGCAGGCTATTGTTCAAGTCAGTCAGCATCCATAGGGCACCTGCCATATGCGCCGTCATAAAACCATCCTGGAGAAGCTGCTGGGGCTGCGGCGCTCTCAGATGTCCCTACTGTTAAGATATTCCACCAACGCTCAAGACCAGGCCACACACCAGGTACCCACCAGGAGATTTTTATTGAGGAGCGAGTGTCTCCTGTACGGAAGTGAGACAGGAAGCCTGGAGCAAGAGAAGAAAGGAAGAAAGGGAAAGGGAAAGAGAAACAGAGAGAGAGAGAGAGAGGAGTGAAACAGAGACAAGAGAAGACAGAGAGAAAGGGAGAGTGCGCAGTCTTATATAGACTCAGGGGTTAGGAGAGGTCATGTCAGGGCTGATGTAAGGTAGCCTTAGCCTATCAGATGCTATAAGTTCACGCTTTTGCAGGAAGCTCTAGACTGCTTCTAGAGGATGTGGATTCTGGGACGGGTGACTTTATGGCTAGGGGCGAAGCTAGGGGGAAGGGTGAAGAACCGAAAAGAACCACGAAAGATGGCTCATAATATTTCAATCATTGTAACTCCTCTAACACCTACCCAGGAGGAAAGCTTCCCTGGCTACTGTCTTCAGAAGTTCTGGCTGCTATTTTTTTTTAATTTCAAGTTTCACCTAGAGACTCATTCCAGGACCAAACATGCAGCCTGTCAAAGCCGGCTCCAGCATTTTCTAATCAGCAATCCAATGAAGACATCCTTTGAGGGCTAAAACAACCTCTCATTGCCATAGCAACCCTGCAGCTCCTTAAAGAGAAGACACTTGGGGGTGCAGGGCTCCTGCAGGTCACCAGGACAGGAAGAATCACAGACCAGGGCCAGAGGGCAAAGCCCAAAGGCCAAAAGGGGACCAGACCAAAGGCCAGTCAGGAGGCAGGAGTGCCACAGCTGGCTCCTCTGGAGACACACTCAGCTTGGAAATGACAAACGGATGCAGCACATTTGCAAGGAATAGTCAAAGCCAGATGAGCAGTCTTTGCAGAAGGGGTCAGAAGCAGCCCATGCTCAAGTCCTACATGTAGGACAGGGCCTACACGTGTTTAAGCAGGGCCAGGCTCCTGCAGACCCCTGCAGCTAGTCAAGAGACATGGCCACACACACACTCCCCAGCAGTGCCCTTTCCAGATGGTGAGGGCTGAGAAAAGTGGATAACAGAGGAGGGTGATGGCAGATGTTCCCACAGCCAGGAGGCCCTCATACCTGGAGCCCAGGAAAACACAGTGAGGGGGGGGCCTCAGGACAGTCACCAGTACCCGAGCCATGATGAGCAAGCATCTGAGTGCAGCTCAGAAGCAAGAGCTTTCCTGAGACCTTCAGCATCAGTGACCACCCCTTTCCTGTTCAGGACCTCTCCTCTGTCACCATGACAACCGTATCTCATAGCCAGACTCTATCAGGAGGATGAGCAACGGGAACCACAAAGATAATTTGCTCCCTGCTCAGAAGGAGCAGTGTGGAGGAGCCCCACAGACTCCAGTCTGTGGGGCTCCTCCACACTCAGCAACTGGAGCCCCATCCTCCCCACTGGACAGGAAACCCTGGCAGAGCACAGACCACCAGACACAGCAGAGGTGATGGACCTCAGTACCCTGCAGCTTTGCAGGGACTGTGGACAGCGGGGAGGCTCTGACAGAGGCTAATTACAGGACACTACAGAGCAGTCTGTGACAAGGTGCCACAGGGAGTCCTTGAGAATGTGAAGAGGACAGTTCCAAGACAACACCAGACAGGAGCACAGAGGCCAGGCTGCAGACCCCGCTCTAAACAAGCGTTTGGTCTCGCTATGCAGTGGGCTCCTACCCACCAAAGCTTCTGCAGTCCAATCAACCACTACAGAGGTGGGATCAGGACTCTGAGCAGCAGCCACAGGCAGACATCCCCTTTTTGCCTAGTCCAGAATCTTGCTGGGACATAGGGCACAGGAAGAGGAGGGCTAGTGCTCAAAGCCTGGCACCTCGGTAGTCTTGGGCAGAACATCCGGGTTGAGACCAGAGAAACAGGCAGGCGTGTTCAACACTGCTGTTGTTCAGGGTGGAGAGCCCACTCTGCAACAGGGTCAGGTCCCGCTGAGGGGGCTGCAGCCCAGGGCAGGAAGACAAGACAGAAAATCTTAATGTCTGGGGGCCTCAGGGCTTTAGCTAAGTGAAAATCATTCAGCTCCACCTGTTCTTCACATGGGGAAACAGAGACCTTGGAACCACACAGAGACTCCTGCCATCCAGGAAGGAACAAAGGCCAGAGTTTCTTAGCCAAGAGCCTTCGAGACACCGGCAAGGTCTTCACGCTACTTGAGCAGCACATTAAAGCTCCCTGCTCTGCCCCAGCCCCTTCAGGCCCTATGGCACTCAGCAGCCTATTGTCATCCATGGCATAACCATGGCTCTGAGGTACAGGGGCAATGCAGCTGCATGCGTTCTGCCTCCCTCTCTGCGCTCCCTGCCAGAACATAGCTGCTCTCTCTTAACTTTCAGGAGAATGCCTTGAGGCTGGTGATTTACAGGGCCACAGATAAGTCTGCCTGAACCCCTTGTCTTCTGTGTCCCAGAGGCCCTCCAATGGCTCAAGACGGGCAGTGTGAGGAAGACCTGGGACTTGGGAGGCCTGGAGCAACCCCTCACTCAGTCACAGGGGGCCCCGGAACCAGAACAACCGGGTACCCAGTCTGAGTTTTCTTGTTCCCTTAAAATGAGAGCTAAACCCCCCAGCCAAGAACCCAAGGTGAAAACACCCCACATTAGAGCCCAGAGGACACCAACACAGGGTCAGTTGCCTGGCAGCAGAGAGGACAAGAGGGCAGATGTGAAGACTGGTGCTGTCCAAGGGATGCCCGTTTTGAGAATTTCACCTTGCTCCTCCTGATGAGAATGGGAAAGGAATTACTTCTCCAAGGGAAGCGAAGGAGACCCCAGGAGAGCACAAACATTTCAAGGGTTTGGGGCTTCCATCTACGCTGGTGAACCTGACCTTGGAGGAGCTCTCTGGAAAGGAGATGTTGGCAGCCACACCGGGGAAGGAAGCAGGCTCAGGTCATCCCTTCAGACCTCGCAGGAGGAAATTGGACCCCTGATGTTTCAGCTGGCGGCTTGGCAGCACTAGACACGCAGAGGACAACTGGAGTCAGGATGCAAAGAAACACTGTCCTCTCCTGGGCCCTCTCACACTATCTCCAGAGGAGGTGGGGTGCCCAGGTGGGGACCTGCTTTCACCCAGGTAGCTCCCAGACTGCACCCCAGATCACCATTCTCTGTCTTACCCACTCTGCAGAAAGATGTAGAATCAATAAGGCAACCAGGGCCCAGGACATTTCCCAGGGCCTATAATGACAATAATCAAAGTCTCCCAAGGTAGGCTGTGCCACCCATAGGACGAATGCCCAGAATGGGACGGGACAATCAGGAGTTTCTAGGGAAAATAAAGGACAGTTCCCTCCAGTTCAGGCTCCACGGAAAGTGCTTAACAGATCACTGGTGTTAATAGAAATACAATGAACCCAACGGCAGGAAAAAGGCTCATACTCAGGGGCCCAACCAGCTGGAAAGGAGGCCTCACGGCAGAGCATCAAGAGGCCCTGTTATTGAGGCCACACTGCAGGAGGCAAGGACGCCAGGAAGGACACCAAGGCCTGAAGACTGTGGGCTTCTGGAGAAAACCACACCCCGAGGACAGGCAGCCTGCTATGCGCCCCCGGTATCAGAGTGCTGTGAGGAAACTGTGGGAAGGTCTATGGGAACGGCCTCACCCTACACTGTGATGCCCCAAGAGCAGCCTTCAGTACATGGCAAAGGCCAGCCTTCGCCACTGCCACAGCAGATACCACACTATGTGGGGCCTGGCTACATCAGAGACATCTCACCCCCAGATTGTGAAGTCCGCAGTGAGTAAGAGAGAGGGCTCTTCTTCCTGGCTCTCTCCTCAACGTGCAGTAAGGATTAGATCACAGTAGCTACTTAATGAATGTTTCTTGAGTGAATGGCTAGAAGAATAATGGGGTCACTTGGTATACAGGTGGATGGATGGATGGATGGATGCATGCATGCATGCATGCATGGGATGTGTAGACCTTTTAGAAAACAAGCACCATTTTTCCCTCTTGTTTTCCCTTGGTATAAAGGGGCCCTGAGCCCTCAGAGGACAGTAGACATCTTTATTATGAAGTATCTTTTATTTAGCAGGGCAGAGCTGAGCCAAAAGCAGGTCAGACCAAAATCAACAGTGGTCTCCAGAACTGCCACAGAAACAAAGCTGTAAGTGTCCACCCTCTGGTGTCCAGTGGCTGCACTGCACCTCTGCTTCCTACCTCTTGCAAGCCCAGCTGTTTTCAGGGAAGACCAGGCAGGGCTTTCTGAGTTGGAGCCAAGAGGGATTTGTTTGCAGTCATTGCAATCATTCCTTCTTTCTTTCCCTACAGGGAAGCACATGTGTTTTACAAACTTATATCCCCAGCAAGAAGACTTGTGAGGCTTCTGTGGTACTTGCAGGATGACACTTCTACCCTGATACACACAATATGGAGCTTTGTGATTCTTTTCAAAAATATAGATGAGAAAATTCAGCTCAATTCAACTGCACTCACAATATCCAAAGAAATTTCAACAGTATCAGTACCAAAGGAAGAAAAAAAGTATTTGATTTTTTAAAGCATTCAGATTATGAAAATTATTTGCCTTTTTATCATTTACTTGCAAAAGGAAATTTCTAGTCACCGTGTATAAGCTTAAAAGTTTTCAATAATTGCATGTAGATGTTTCAGGTATTAAATCAATATTTTTTAAAGGAAACCCCAGTTAAAGAATCTCATGGAGAAATATTAAAAATATTTTATTTATAAACTCTATACAAATTCAATATCTAGCATTTTCCCTAATAATTTATATTATTTTACTGAGTCTAATGACATACTATGAACCTATACTAAATATTTCAACTAGCCCCATAAACGTCACCTTATGCAAGACGAGTGCTATTTTCTATTGTATTGTGGGATAACAGCATCTGGGAAAACTCTTGGTATAAAGGGTGCCTTTTCTAACTCAAAACTGCTAAAATCTTAAAATTTTGGTTAAAAAATGATATTCTGGCATAGATAGTGCAACCCATCACTCTGCAAGGCTGAGGTAGGAAACTCTCAAGTCTGAGCCCAGCCTGGGCAACTTATCAAGATCCTGCCTCAAAAACAATACAAAACAAAACAAAAAAAATCTCTGGAGACGTAGTTCAGTCAGAAGGTTTAATTCCCAGTACCACACCAAAAAAATTTAAAAAGATACATTCTTAGAAGTGGGTTAGCTTAGTCAATAATGAACACAATTTCAGTTAGAACTATCTCCCACAAAACCCCAAGTAATGAAATCCCTCCCTCCCAGAACACATGACCTGCCTTTTGCCCACATTGTGCCCAGCCCTTGGTGTAACTGACTTCTGCAGTCTCCTTTGAGTGAGGTGCAGACTCTGATTTTTACCTTACTCTGCATTTCCTGATTCCTAGGACATGTGAGCAGATGTTTGCTTTCCATTTACATTTCTTCTTCTGGGAATTTCCTTTTAATTTCCTTTATTCATGTTTTTTCCATGCTGGGCCTTTAATCTCTTCTTATCAATTTTCAAGCATTTGTTTACTAAGGATATTGCCCTATTTTCCCTCAGGCTGGGAGAGCGGGCCCTCACTCCTCCCATTAGACAATGCCAAAGAGCTCATTCCCTGGGTCATGGACCCTGGGGCCAGACAGCACCTCACAGACTACCATCTGCCTGTAATCTTTGTCACCTCTGTAGCACCTAACTTGAAATCGTTATATAATTAAATCTAACAATCTCTTCTTTATGGCCACTAAAATGTATTTCTTCTTTAAGCAGTTTAAGTCTTCCCCCAGACTTACATTTTGAAGCATCTGTTTTTATTTCTAATACTTCGTGGTTTTTTATTAGGTCTCTGATCTGTAAAGAATTTGCATGTGCACATGACAGGGTTGGGAATCTAGCCCTGGTTCCACGTAGACGGAACGATGTGCACTTGTTGAACAGCCCCTTCCTTCCCACGCCATTTGTCAGAAGTGCAGTCTGTCATGTCTGGTGCTCACTTGGGTTTTGTTAATGAGCCTAGTTTTGTTCTGATCCTTAGATGGCTCCACCCACCACCACCTAGGTGAGTGCCAGGTGCATTTTCACCCAGGTGTTGAGTGCCTGCCCTTCCTTAATTAAAATTGAAGAAATTGTGTCATAGGAGTGGTCAGCCAGCAACCTGAGGTGACAGGAGCAGAGATAAAGGGACATGCCCCAGCAGTGAGATGCCAGGTAAGGGCAATGGGAGTCCCTGATGTCCCTGCACCTCCCTGTCCCCTGCACTTCTGCCACCTGTCCATCCAGCCCCCAGCTCAGCAGCAGAAACACAGAGGTGACCTGGTGTCACCTTCTGGGCTCAGCCTCTGGCAATGTAGCCAGCTGGACACACAAGGACACTCACAGCTAACTCAGGTAAAGGCCCAGCGGAGAGGCCACCTTCACAGGGAGGACCAGCTGCCTTACCTAGGGAGCCTAAGTGAAATGAAATTGCCAGTTCCCTTGTTAATAATTAGAAAGTGTTTCAAGACAGCGGACAGTATAGTACTAGGGCTTCTAGCCCAGGGACCTGCAAGCTTCCCCAAGCTGCTTACACATTCAAATGGAGGCCCGTGGGTGCCCCAGCCCTGGGTACACACTGCCTGGATGGTACCCCATTCAGAGGCTCAGCTGAACTCTCCTAACAGAGAAACTTCTACTCAGCAGAGGCCACAGACCTCAGCCCCATCAACCCGAGAATATCTGAGTTGCAGTCAAAGGGTGTGACCCACAGGCCTCTGGCCCTGCAAAGCAACCAAGAAGCTGACTGCAGGATGGGGGAAGAGCAGACCCTGTCCTCTGCAACCAAACAGACCCAGGGTCAAGCTCCAATCCACCTCATACCATCTACACGACTGAGGGTTATCTGGGGACATTGAGAGATGCTGTAGAAGACATAGTGAGGATTAAATGAGGTCAGGCCCAAAGCTGGCACAGGGTGGAGACCAGTGAATAGGCACATTTATGGACAGGCAGTGTACCAAGTGGTAAGAGCAGCACTTCCAAACAGTCCCATCCTGCCCCTTGCCAGCTTAGCAACAGAGATCCAGAAGGTCTCTGTCCCCTTTCCACAGTGACACTAGTGGCTGCCCCTCCTTAGTGTCAGCCAAGGAGCAAGCATGTTGGCATCTGCGACTCAGCTGAGAACACTCCCCCGCACAGCACAAGGCCAGAGGACCAAGCACTGTATTGAGGAGGGTTCTAGGCGAAGGCAGTGACCACTAGGGTTTGGAGTTAGAAGAGTGGGTGCGAGGTTTCCTCCACTTCCATACCAGCTCCATTAAGCCCTGTCACTTACCTGAACTGCAGACTCCTGGAAGAGGGTAGTGATCAGTGCCCGGAGTACTACAAGAATCAGGCACACCCTGGTGCCTCAGGACAGGTGAGTGAGGCACCCACTGGCCAATGTCATTGATCACCTTTCTGGCCATGGGAACTCTGGTCTTTAGGGGCTGTGGGCAGGGTGCAGGCTCTCTGTGTGCAGCCATATTGTGCCCAAAGCTAAGTGCCCAGTGGTAAGGGAATCAGTGCTGCTGCTCCTTCCCTGGGGGGCTCACATTGGCCCACTAGGCCCATGAATCCTCATGAAAACAGTACTGCCCTATGGCTACAGTGCCCACAGTTCAAGCAGAGGCCTGGCTGTGCCTTCAGGGCCGAGCCCAGGATGGACGCTGCTGTGAGCCTGGGCTTTTCATCTGTAAAGTGGTTAGAGACATGTGCAAACCGTCTCTGCACAAGAAAAGAACAGACGTTGTGTCTGCTGTGCTCACTGCTGGCCACGAACCTCAAGACGACAGAGTTCATACAGAGGCTGGCGAGGGTGGAGGCCAGGTCTGGCCGTGGGGCTCTCCGTCCAGGATGAGAAGGATTTCCTGACCTGGCTTTGCTGTCCTTCATTCCTCTCATAAGCATGTGATTCTTCCTCCATCCATAAAGATGAAGACATTCTTCTGCAGGATTTAGAGTTGGGGCTGCGTGCCTGGCCCCTGTGAGAACTCCAGCGCCCTCCTCCTTTAGAATCAAACCCAGCACGGCTCTGTGCTCTCCAGATGAGCCTTTCCCTAAAGCCCCTGGAATTGCTTACTCACACTGAAATCCGCTGCCCAGGGTTCCCATCCAGAAGTAAGCCTTCTTTTCATGGGCAATGAGGCAGTGGCCCAGGGCAGGAAGGGGCCTGCATGCCCGGCTGGGCCTCTGCAGCCTGTTGCTCACGCCAGCCCGATCCCCACTTGACCCTGCACAGAGACACTGGGAAGAGTCACCTAGGCCAGGAGGGATCATGCAGGACAAATGGAGCTACTCAGGCTGGGTACAGGCCTGGACCTGCTCACGAAATCAAAGTGTGAGTTGAGGTCCAGCTCTGTACCTGTAGCCCTTGGCTCATTGTCTATGGCAGAGGTGCCTCCAATAATGTTGTGTGATCACTGTCGTGGGGCTGCAGAGGACAGATGCATTCAGAGACAGCCAGGCCTGGAGCCCTCCGCAGAGGCCCTGGATTTCCAGGACTTGGATTTCCAAAAGCCTGCACAGGCTGAGTGTGGAGGCTGTGAGGGTGGGTGCTGTGTCTGCGTCTGCCTTTGAAGCATTTGTCTCACAAACACTGATTTCAAGCGTACCTCATAGCAAGCCTCCTGCCTCAGCACGGGGTCAGGGATGGACACTCAGCCAAGTCCACTGAGTTCCACCCACCTCTGTCTGGTGGCCAGGAGTCGGAGCTCTATCCCACCTTCCACTCACTCACCATCATGTGTACTCAGCTGATCACAGCGCTGAACAGGGATTCATTCCTTCCCCAAGAGTGTGTGCAGCCCTGCACCCCACCTCTGAGGACCATCCAGCAGACCTACTGAAATGTCCTAGTGAGGACACCTGTGGCTTGGGTTTGGCGGCCCTTAGAAGCTGAGCCCCTTCCAACACACACCCAAGTGCACTCTGGGAAAGACAGCGTGGCAGTCACGCTTTTTGCCTCCAGGTTCCCACAGTCCTGGTTCACACCTAGACTCTGTCATCTACTGTGTGACTGCAATACCTATGTACCTGGGTGCCGGCTAAAACCTGGGGCATGACAATTCACTGAGGCAATGAAAGAAAAAGGTTCTCTGCAGAGATGATCCTAGTAAGCCCTAAATAATCATTTATATTCTTACAATCCTAAGGCTAATAGAAGATTTGTTTCTGTCTCTATGTGTAGGTCTTTGAACCAATCCCAGGACACACCATGCTAAGATAGAGTTATGAGGAACTATAGAAACAAATACCTAACCCTAATCCTAACACATAGCCCTAACCCTCTCATCCTAATCCTCTCACCCTAACCCACCTCTGTAGAATCAGCAGCAGAGAGGTCTATGCTGGCCGCAGTCCTGAGCCCAGCACATCTGCCCTTCGGTATCACAGGCAACAGAACTCACAGCACCCCTTTCACACAGCCACAAACCCATCTGGCCTCTTCTGCAGGGAAGATGACGCAGCCTGGCTGCATCCCTTACCTCCACACTCTGCCCCCCACTGCTCTCACGCTTAGAGCTGATAATGGTGAGTGCTGAGTGTCCTGTAATTACAACCTCGTGAAAGGGCTCAGGAGCCTTGGCCACCTCCTAGAAAAGCAAGGGTCCCAAAAGAATACTTACTCCACATTGTCCCCAAGTTTCCATTTACATGAAAGGAAACTGAGGCGTAAGGAAGACTGTCCAAGGCCACATAGGAGAAGAGAACTCAGCCAAGGACAGAAGCTGGGTACTCAGGAGCTAGCAGAGCCATGCCTTCCAGCTCATTAAGCACTGGGGGCCTGGGGGCCACCCTCAGACATCCCAGTGGGACAGCACTGCCTTGGTCCTAGAGGCCCAGAATGAATGTGTCTCAGCACGATTTTCTAGAACATACTGTTATCCACACTGAGGACCAGGACTGATGGAACCATGGCTGTACTACTCCAGCTCCTCAAAACTACTCCCTAAGGAGAAACCTAGTATGGAAATTGTAGCAAAACTAGATAAGGAATTACTTCTTTGTTTCAGATGCCATCGACTGTCTGGTCCCGGAGAGAGAAGTGTTTGTAGCACAGGATTTTCACCTGCAGCTCTGAGTGTTTGCACAGTTACAGTTAGACTTGTGTACATGTCACTCAATCCCTGCCATTTGCCAATTTAACAGAAATTTATTGAATTTGATTTGACCTGAGCAATTATGAATTATAAAAGATCAATAGTGAAATAACAAATCACCCTTAATAGAATGTACATATAAGTTAACACCACAAAACACTCTCTTAAGACATAGTTCCTAGAAACTGAAAAAGACAAAAGCATTTAACGAAAATAAAATGGGACAGGACTTTCATGGCTATCAGATAGGAGTTCACAGGCTCACTTTTCTCTAAGAAGAATTCTCCTAAGTGCAAAGCTTTGCAGCCAGCTCCACAGCTACCAGCCGCACAGGGAAGCCTCAGGAGCTAGACTTCCCACTAGGCTCCAGCCCCCCTCAGGAAACCTGCACCCAGCACAGAGAGCACCCTGAAAGTGCAGCGCGCTGAGATGCATCATGGTGGTACAGCACTGCCTGATGTGCACGAGGCCCTGAAGTCCCCACAAACAGCAGCAGAAAAACAAAACCCCTGAGTAGGTAAAGCAAAGTCCCTTGAGTACAGATCATGCACAGGAGGCGGCATCTGCAGCAGGGCGTGTGGGACAGAGATTCCTGGGCCTGCTCTGCACACAGCAGGAGTGGCAGGCTGTCCCTGTGCAGGTATAGGGCCTGGCTCCCACGCTGAGAGTGTCAGACACCCACCCTTATCAGTTCTCCGTCCAACACTGGCAGTCACAAAGCTGGGCTGGAAAAGTGATAAGGGGACGTGGCTGGCTGGCACGGGGTACGCAGTTTCACAGGATGGGATGACGCTGACCTCTGACACTCACTGACCCCCTTGACTCCTCCCAGTCCTCCCTGACCCCTGCTGCGCTCCAGTCTTTCCCCAGCCTCCCTCAAACCCTACCAGAGTCTCTTGTGTTCCCGCATACAGAAACCCAGAACAGCTGTGGAAAGCAGTGGATTCTTTGCATCTTTTAAAAAATTAATTAAAAGTTATTTTAAACCTTAAAATTAGCAAATGACCAAAGCAAATGAAGTCTTTACCCAGTGGCTCTGGTGGTTCTGAGGCCCAGGGCCCCCCAGGTCCTGCTTCTCTTGGAGTCTATGCTGAGCCCGCACCCACCTGCCATTCATAAAGTCCCCAGCGAGTCTCCTCCTCCTGCAGGGATTGGTCCTCCAGGTCTGGCCCCAGGCCAGGGCCCATCCGTGAATGCTGCAGCTGGATGTGTCCCTGCACTGCTGGCTCTGATGGGATTAAGCCAGGGTGGAGCTGGCCAGGAAGAGAGTGGTTCTCAGGCCCCACACTCACCGCCCATCCCGTCTGATTTCTGCTCCTGCTTGGCCTTCCAGGCTAACTCATGCCCAGAACCTTTGAAAGCTCAGAACTATTGACATACAGAGACTTAGTGTGACTCTGCAGGTTTCAGGGATTCCCTCTTGTTTGCCTCCTCCTAACTGCAGGCCTCGTGGACACACAGAGTCTGTCTGAGCAGGGGCTTCCTGACCTGTCAGGCGGAGATAATCATCCCTTGTGATCTGGGAGATGCAAGAACTCAGATCTGCAGATGCCCAAGTCCCTTATATAAATGGCACAGTGCTTGTTTACAACCTGTGGACATTGCCCCTGGGTGACTTCTAAGACCAAAACCAAAGTAAATGCTCTGTAAATTATTGTTACATCCTACTGATTAAGGAAAGACGAGGGGGCAAGGTCTGTACATGTTCTAAACAGATATAACTCCTTTTCTAAATATTTTTAACCTACCCCAGCTGAATCTACAGGCTTGGAACCTGAGGATATGGAGGAATGACAGGAATGACTGCACGACCTAAGCCCGGATGGCTCAAGTTAAAGGAGAGGTCAGTGAGAAGAGTTAAGCTCACATTCCAGTCGGCTACTTCCTGGTTTTGCAGCCTTTGAGCAAGTCTCTTGAGCTTTCCAAATCTCTGCTTGTTATTCTGTGTTAACTCTTTGAGGTTAAAATAGCTACCTCAAAGAGTTGTTGGGTAGGAGGGCAAGAGCTTGGCCCTCGCCCTTGGGCTGGCCTGGTGTTCAGTGCTGATCCTCACTGATTGCCTCTCAGTTTCTCAGACTCTCACCATCTCATTTTTCTCACCTGCTAAACACCTTGGACATCCAACCTCAGGAGTGGGGGGAAGCTGAGATGGGACAGATACTCTTAGCACAGAGAATTTGTGTCATTGGCTGCATGGCCAGGATCCTGCCACCAGGGACAGTGACACAGGAGGAGATCCACACTAAGTGGCCACTATTCCAATAGTCGTAGGATTATTGCTGGGCCCTGCAGATAGTTCTTCTGGGTCAGACAAGGTGAGTCCTGTGCATGAGCCCCTCCTCCTGAGAAGATGCCAACTGCACGCCTGCCCCTTGGTCAGGATCAAGAGATGACAGGGCCGCAGCTGCTGACCCTTGTAGGAGACATGTTCAAGACACGGAGTGCCACAGAGTTATAATAGGAAGTGAGTGGGGGCTCCAGTTGAGTGATGGGAGGGAGTGCTGGCTTGCCAGGTCCCAGCCCTCTCCGGGTCTGCAGGGCTGGCCTCATGGGTCCTGCAGCAGTGAAGGCCTCTGCCCTTGTTTTACACATGGGAAAATCTGAGACCCACGCTGGAACACACTGAAGGGTGCAGCCATCTCTGACCCTCTCCCAGAGTGTGTTTTTGACAAAGAGCAGAATGTGGGGTGCTTTTTGGAGAGGGAGTGGCCTGAACCATGGGAAGAGGGGAAGCTTGTATCTAACCAGCTGCACCACAGGTCCCAAACTGTGCCAGGAGACAGCATGCAATGACTTGTTTCTTTTTCTATACAGTGTGATAATCTATGGGCTTGTCTTTCCTATCAAAAGATCTAAACAAGAACGCTAGATCTTAGATTTTAGTCCATCCTAGGTATCCCCACCCCTCACACTGAAATGACAAGAAACAGGCCTAAATTCTGCAAACATAGCTGTAGATCAAAGATAGTTTATCAATAACCAAAGGCCCTCTGTTCTCACCCCACCCTCTCCTGCTCTTCCTGCCCCTCAGCAATACTTCAAATCCTCTCCTTAACCTCCTTAAACTAGCCAATCAGGATTGACTGAACCTTCAACTCAGCCAATGGAGAAAAAGATCAGCAACTTTCCTTTGATGGCTTCCCCACCATTCGGTGAGCCTGCTGCCTCTGTCCGAGTGCACTGGCTCTCCAGCAAGAAACTTTAAACTTTATCTTGTTGAGTCTTCTTGCTTGCTGTCTGTGTGCACTGGTTCTGGCACCAACAATTTCAGTCTGTGGGTTCATTTCTAACCAAATCGATGTCCTACTTCGGGATTCCTCGTGCCTGGTCTTTGTGACACTGGGCTCAGTCCTATAGATGCTAACAGGAGCACAGAAACTGATACGAGCTCTGGGCAACCCCTTATTCCTCTCCATACCACAGAGAAGCAGGCAAGCAGCTTCATTTCAAAAGCCCTGTCCCATCCTCTTACTTCCCTAGTATAAATGAAGATCATATCCAGTACATGAATAAAACTCACTGCTTAATGTTTATATTTCTCATAACCACTCCATTGAATTGACTTGCATGGGCTTTTAAAATTCAATTTAATTCATCCAATAGCCATGGGGAAGAGCATTTACTGTCCTTTTTACTTTTTATTTTAAGAAAAGTTCTCACTAAATTACCCAAGCAGGCTTTGAACTTGCAGTACTCCTGCCTCCTGCTTCTAAGTATCTGTGATTACAGCTGTGTGCACTGTGTCTGGCTCAAGACAGTCCTGTGATTTACCCCCCAACTCGCCTCAGTGCTCCTGTCCTCAACACTCTTTTCCAAATTAACTGCAATTGTTCTTTATGGCCACATCCCAGCTAGGGCCCACTTCACCGGAACGGGATCACCCACACATGGTGGGGTCCCCAGGCCAGGAACACTGGAGGGGCTTCATCACACCTGGCTCCTCTGCCCTATGAGGTCAGATGCCTGTCAACCCTCTGGCTCCCAAACTCTGTGGTCCCAGAATCCTGACACTCTCTGGCCTTCCTTGTTTTCATCACACTTTCATGGCTATTCACTAAAGTATGTTCTAAACCCACTAAAGTAAAAAGTATCATCCTACTTGAATTTTCCCATGTTCAATACAAAACATTTGTTTAAGACCGTCTCTGCTCAAGATGTCACCAGCCTCTTTTTTTTTTAGGTTTTTCGAGACAGGGTCTCGCCTTGTGGTTCAGGCTGGCCCTGAGCTCATCCTCAAACTCACATCACAGCAATCCTCCTGCCTCTGCCTCCCAAGTGCTGGGATTACAGGCGTGAGCCACCACGCCCAGCACTGTGGTATGTGGTATGTGGTACTGGTTGCTGCTGAGCGTGAGTCTCCACACCCAGTATGTTATATGGTTACCGGGGATCAAACCTGAGCCCTTGCACTTGCAAGACAGGCTCCAGAACCACTGAGCTAACTCCCCGGCCCTCATCAGCCTCTTTTTACAGAATAAAAAACAGAGGTCAAGGGTGATGGCGAATTGCTGTAATCCCAGCACTAGGGAGGCTAAAGCAGGAAGATCATCACAAATTTGAGGCACATAATGTGCTTAAGACCAGCCTGAACTATGGTGAGATGTTGTGGGGGAGGGAGGAAAAAATAGAGAGGGAGAAAGAGAGATAGGAAAAGGAAAGAAAGGGAAGGGAAGGGAAGGGAAGGGATTCTGAGAGGTTAAACCACTTGCTTGCACAAGGGTCACAAGCTGCTAGGACTAGAGCTCAGGCATCTGTCTCCTTCTGGGTTCCTTGTCACCCTCCCTTCCCTTTCCCAGTGCACAACAGGGAATGAGAGTAACTTTCAGCACCTCCACAGAGATCCAAGTCAGGCCTGTCTTTCAAAGCCATTTCACCAGCCCCCCAAACAGAGAACAGTTCCCTTGAGGAGCAGGCCTGGGGTGATGGCACGCCAAGCCCCGCACCCTTCAGGGCACCTGGCCACCCTACAGGTCCTGGGCATCCCCCAACTCCTGTGGCTTCCACCAAGGGCGTGGGTGGTGAAACCCCACCCTCCTGGCTCTCGGCTGGGTGGCCTGTCACATTAGCTTTGCGTCCTCATAATCCCCTCTGCCAGCTGACTGGTTCCTCCACAGCCCTCTGCGTGCCTGCTAGTCCCTTCCTTCTGGATGGAATTGGCTGCCTGCACCAGCTGAGCCCCATCTCCAGAGCTGGCCCAGACTCTGGGCAGCAGGCTGTGCAAGAGTCGGACAGGTAGGCAGAGGGAAGGACGGACATGGCAGCCCACAAGCTCCTTCCTGCAGGTGCTGCAGCGGCGAGGCCTCTGCTTCCTCCCTGGGCTCCATCCAGCTGGGCTCCCTTCCCCCATTTAATGAGCTCAGGAATGCACCCAGGGTTTGGCTTCCTGTCTTTGAGCCGGAAGGTGCCCCAGGCTCTCTCCTCACCCGCAGACCTGCCTGTTTCCACCCTCAGATGGCATCCAGAGGCAAAGGCTAGCAGTGCTGGAACAGGCTTCAGGCCTGCATGCTCTATTACAAAACAGCACAAACATCTGCTAGCCTGGCCTGCAGAACCACAGACAGAGGCTGGAATTTGGTTCTGGCCCGACTCTCAGCCTGCCTTGTTGTGTCCACCTTGGAGCTGGGCGGCCGGGCGAGGATGACTGTAGCCCTCACCAAGTTGGGCTTGTGTCCGATGGTCCCAGACAGAACTTCTCCCTCTGAACCCCATATCCAATCTGACGCTTTGCCTAGAAAATGCTTTCTGAGCTCCAGCATGTTCCAGGCTCTGAGTAGAACCAGCACTCGGGGTCAGGGAGCTCGTGACTGGCCTGCTACCATAAATGCGGTAGGAATATGACAGGAGGGGGCATAGGCATGGGAATGGGCCAGGATTTCTTTACCAAACCAGTGCTGGCCAAAATCTTATCTTTGCTTAAGGCCGAGGTGTATAAGAAAAGAAATTTGTGCTATATTGAGGTGGTTCCAGAAAGTCTGGTTCATAAGCAAAAAAATAGTGCAAGAGCCCAGAGCCAGAGAAGCTCACTGAAGCTCAACGAGTGCGGTAGAGGCAAAAGGGGTGACACTTCTTGCTGGCCTTGGATTGCTGTGGGAAGGCTGGGAAGGATAGTATGGGGCAAGATAGTACTATGCTGCTGGGAGCACAGTACGGGCAAGAACATGACCTCGTGTTTCACACACCCCACGTTCTCTCTGCCTTCTTCATCCCCCTGCTAAGGGGCTGTCAGAGTCCTCCAAAGTACCCAAGGCAAAGGCCACAGATAGTAGATGGTCAACCAATGAGTACTGAGGAAATGACTGCCCTACTGGACAGACAGTGAAGAATTTTTGTTGTTTCTGTACTGGTCTTGGTACCAATTCCTTAAAATTTAAAGACAAAACTCAGTATCAAGTTTTCTGCCCTGTTCTTTCTTGAGCCCTCTCACAGAGCAGCCCCATGTGAGCATGACTCTGATGGCATCTGATAGCCCAGCTCCCAGGAATCCTGTGTGTAGATTCTCTGCTCTACGGAGGCCCTACGGCAGAGCAGATGGGACAATTCCAGAGAGGCAGCACTCCCAGGAGGCAGCCCAGCCTAGCAGGGTTGGGGAGGCATTAGTCTGAGATTAGATCAGGGTCACATCTCAGAACTGTGCCAGGTTCTCCAGAAAACATAAAATCAAGACTAGAAGATGCCTGTCAGAATCCTCCATTCACAAGCAGCCATTTTGATATCAGTACAGACACCTGCCACACTCTGCAGTGTCTGCGAATGTTTCCCATCTCGTGTGTGCTGCACTCAGAGCTCTGCTCTGCAAAGGCCGCCCCATCTGCCTGTTCCGAAAATCTCCATGGCTCTCCCAGCCCACTCCTGTCCCTGCGGCCCCACACTCAGGGCTCCACCCATGAGGTGCTCCCACCTCCTGTTCCCGTAGGTTGTCCCCACTGTCCTCTTGAGCAGTGGAAGCCCAGCTCTGCCCACTTCAGATCAGCAGCTCTCAGAACCACCCTGTCCCTCTCCATACCTTTGTCCACTGGTATCATACCCAGCACCTGCTCAGCTGCCCAATGAGTGCACATATGTTCCTGGGCCCTGACAGCCCTGCTCCATGCTCCCTGCAATGACTCCTGCCACAGGTACCGTGTCCTCTCTCCTTGAAAGACAGGCTGTCAGTCCTCAGGGCCCTGTGTGCTGAGGGGCTCTGCTGCCATGGTGAGCACTCACAAGCACTTCTTCCAGTGGAGATGTTGGTGTCTCTGCAAAAGGTGCAGGCTGAGCGAGGGAGAGGAGGCTCAGGCTCCACCCTGCCTGGGAGCCGACATGACAGCCATCAGGCTGTCTGCATCTGCACCAGCTCTTGGCCAGGCTTGGCAAGTCCACATCAAAGGCTGGAGTCTGACGTATTCAGGCAAAGGGAACAGCAAAAGCAAAACCAAGTAAAATGAACAAACTCCATGCACGCACTCAAGAAGAGTCCAGTGTTCCTTCCTCCTCTCTCTGTCTGCTCTTTGTTCCTCCCCAGCCCCTCGTGTTAGACAGAGATCCCAGATTTAGGGAGCTCACTGACCCCCTACCGGTCACCTGCAGACACACCCAGTTTGCCAGTGCTCTGGGGGTCTCTTAGTCCCATGACAAGGTAGCCAAGACTAACCGTCACAATCGGCCCCCACGTCTTTCTAGCTCACTTTCCTCACTCAGACTTCCAAATGATCCAATTCTGCTCAAGTCTAAGGATCTGCTTCTGGAAGATCCTGTTTAAGGAAATCTCGGGCTATTTAAACCTCTATGTAGTCTTCATATATGTGATACATGCCCAGAGTTCACCGGGGTGAACGTGTGAGAAAATGGGGTCATGAGAGAGTGGCTGGATCACGCCTGGGATTAGTGCCCTCATGCAGAACACCCCAGAAGGAGAGCTGTTGGTCTCTTCCACCTCATAAGGAAACAACAAAAATGCTCACCTAGGAAGAAGCAGGTGGCCTTTTCTGTCTCAGCCTCCAGAGCTTGAGAAATGAATTTCTATAACTTTAGACTACTCGGCTTGTGGCTTTTTGTGATAGCAGCCTGAATGGGAAAGGCAATCCTGTTTTCTAAGAACAGAGCACATATTTTCCTCCAGGCTTAGACCTTCATGTACATCTGAAAAAAAAAAGAAAAGAAAAGAAAAGGAAGACAGTGGAAGTGATTTTTTCTACTTTTTTTAGTATACATATGCAGTATGCAATGATTATACTCACTGTAGGAAATTGGTACATGCATACCACACATTGCAATTCTTTCCCCCTCTTTTTATTTTTCCAACATCAGATTCTTATTTGTCTTAAATACATTATACAGTTATCATGTATAGACTGAAAACCAAACTAGTAGCCCAAAGAATACAGGACATTTAGGATGATTATAGAAAGGCAAGGTACACTTTTAGATACATTGTCCACTCTAGGTTATACTACATTTTCTCTCTCTCTCTTACTCTTTCTCCTGAGGATATTCATCACACAGCACCAGATCTCAGAGCTGTAACATCATCTGCCAGAGCTGGCCATGTTCTGCTCCATTTTTCTTGGTGGCATCTAAAGATATTAAAGCAGAAATTTTTTTCTAAAGCCACACCCCAGGTGAGTGACAGAGCCAGGGCAAAGACTCTGGGCTGGTGACCCCCAGGTTCTATGCTGGACCCTCCATTGCCAGATTGCTGTAAAAAGGTTTAACTAGAAGGATGAATTCCAGTAGTCACCAGCGAAAACCAAAAAGAGGTTTGAGTCATCACATTCCAATAGGCTCCCGTGAAGCCTGCAAGAACTTGGAGCTGAAAGGACTCAATGCTTTTCAAGGCCAAGTTTCAGCCAGCTCTGAAAGCTCACGTCCCGCAGAAGTGAATTCTAGAAACAATAATCTGGGCAGCTTGGTTCTAGAGGACTTTGCCCCAGTGACTGTCACCCAAGTAATAGCCGGACCCTGGATCTAATCACTGCCTCACTCAAGGACAACTAGGGATTTTTGGCAGAGAGCAGAAAGTATTGACCTTAGTCAAGCAGCCCCATCTTTTGGAAGGGTAACACGAAGCTCAAAAAGCTGTACTCTGAATTCCTGTGTTTTCTAGAATACTTGGCACAAAATAATATAGGGTTCAGAGATAGCGGTGATAGGCAAGGACATCGGGAGAGTATGGGCTTTCCTAACAGAACAAGAGGCACTGCTCAGGGTACACGAGCCCATGCCTCTGGACTGCCCAGCAAAGCCCTGCCCTTTGTGTCCCCTGCAGGCCCTCTCTGTTCTGTCCTGTTGGTGTGGACTCATCAGAGGTCACAGAAGAGCACCTTTCCCTACAAAGCACAGGACTGTTTTTAGAGCTCTGAATCTGTCTGCATTCAAGCAAAAGCATTTTGATTGTGCACTGTGAAGGTGAAATGGAAGCAAGTGAAAATAACTTTTAATCCAAGTGCCAAATACTTCCACGGCCCATGTGCACACACAGCCTGTGTGCACACACAGCCCATGTGAAGGGTATGAGTCAACTTCGGGAGCTTCTTGCTGTGCCATCAAAGATATTGGGAAACTGAAAAGTGAGCTGAAATGTTCCTTCTTTTTCAGTCCTGCAGTTTCCCTCTGTGTTATCCCCTCCCTAGCAGAAAGTAAGCAGAAAACAACAGGTACAAAGTATTCCCCTTCAGCGCTGAGTATAGTGACTAAAAACCAGAATTACCAAAATGGCCCTCGGAGAAGCTGAGTTGGATAGACCACGGTGCGTCCATCGTATGTGAAGGGCATTCTGTCATGAATCCAATTCCTTGGATGAATTGGGGCTGAAAGCATGTCTCAAAATTCTCAGACAGTCACACCATCGAAAGGTGGGACTCTCCTCCCTGAGACAGAGCAACCTCTGTAGCTGTACAGTAGTAGAAATGAGGGGAAGTGAGGTTCTAACTTTGGGACTGAGACAGAGAAGGCAAGGGAGCTTCTTCAGGTCTCCCTTGGGACATCTGTTTGTGATTCCAAAGCTCCATGACTGGCAGTGTGCCGTGGGGACAGGCCACTTGGAGAAAGCAGTACTCAGGAAGCCCAGCTGTATTAGGAAACCCAGCCCAGGCTTCAGTGGCCAGCCCAGAAGTGCCAGGCAAGGCTGCTCAATTCACACAAGAAGGGGCCAAACTCCTGAGATGGTCCAAACAACCTTTGGGGTGTCTGTTACACACCATTACATACTGAAAATAGAGAGACAGAACCAAGCAGTTTAGACTCTTTCTCAGGTCATAGAACTAAGCAGAAAAACCTGATTTGGAGACCTCAAAGTGGGGCTATGACACCAGGTACCCACAGAGGGGCTGTGACTACATCCTCAGGATGTGGCTATGACTATGACTGTGGGCTTTGGATGTGAGAAGCCTGTAGTCTTTTCCTTCACTATCTGGAACAACTCACATCAACTGCTGCATAGGGGAGTCATCCACTCTCCCAGACCTCTGAGGGCTCCACTGGCTTCAGGAGAGGGGAGTCTGGGACTCCACAGCTCACGAGACCCTTCTTCCAGCTGTCAGCCACATCGCTCCAGGAAATGTCTACCTGTCACTCTCTCTGCTAGCTGCCTCTCCATATCCTCAGCCTGCACCCTGCTAATGTTAGGTCTGAAGGGTTGCATCTTAGTGTCTGCCCCACAGCCAGTACCATGGCCACCATGGTCCACCGTACTGATCTCCCCAACCTACCTGACCCCCACCTTAACTTGAGTAGTTAAAATAATGCCCAGTCCAACCCCTTAGCATCTGCAAAGGTGACCTTGTTTGCACATAGTATCTTTTCAAATAGAATTAATGCTCTTGAGATCAGCCTATCTGGATTCAGATATCCAAACAAACAAACAAAAAAAGTATCCTTATGAGGGTAAAGAAAAGGAGAGTGAAATACAGTGGTAAAGGCCACACAGAGCCAGAGCAGGGGTCAGAGCAATGTTGCTACAGGCACACGTCACACCAAGGGTGCCAGCAGCCACCAGAGACCAGGAAAGAACAGCATAGCCTCTTCCTCAGCACCTCCCAAAGAAACCACCACTGTAATCCTCTGATTTGGGGCCTCTGTCCCCAGATTATGAGAGAAATGTTTCTGCCGTGTACCACCTCTCTCTGGTCATACACAACACTAGGTGGGGTGGGAAGAGGTCAGCTCACCACATCTCAGGGGGTGGAGTGGTGAGAGCGGAGCTGTGGGTGGAGCCAGGCAGACGGCCCCTGGGACGGGACCATGGAGTCCAGCGTCTGTGTCTGCTCCCCCAGCTGCACTCGCTGTCTTCTCTCAACTCTCAGTAGAGCCTCCAGGTCTTCTGCTCCTGGGGAACTGAGGAAAGGGCCTCCACTGAGGAGCAGGATAACTGAGTCTCTCTCCCCTGCGAACAGGGGTAAGTGGAAGGGTTGGGCCTGCAGATGGGCTCTGCGTCATGAGCTTCAAGGTGGCTCAGGGAAGAGGGAAGAGGGCCACAGCCTGGACCAGGGCACACACAGAGCTGCTCCCCAAGAAACCTTGTGAAGGTGCTGTGCTGTGGCCTCTTTCAGAGCAGCTACATCTAACAGCAAAGGCCATAGAGAGTGCACTTCCTTCAATTCAAACAGTCAGGAAGAATGTGACCTTATTCTATAATCACAGGCTGGTGAAACCCAAGAAATTCAAGACAGGTGAATATGCCGGCAGAGTTTCCCCAAATAGCTAAAAATTAGCACCCCAAGAATAGCAGTGTGAAGCACGTGAGGGGCTCAGAGTTCTGGGGCAGCCACAGCCGCCTTCCCTCCTCCCTACACTGCCCTTTCTTCCCAACCTGCCACTCCCTTTCCTGCTCTCCTCCCTCCATTCCTCTCAGTTCTTTTTCTTCCCTGTTCCTCCCTCTACCTTCTAACCTGTTTGGCTGCTTTGCCCTCCTCATCCTCTGCTGCAGGCCTGGGCCATCCAAGAGTGCATTTCCCAGGGTCCTGAAGCAGCAGCAGCAGCAGCAGTGAATGGGGGTCCTTCCCAGTCCCTGTCCCAACTGACAAGGCTGCGTTGCTGCCAGTGCCTGGTTACTCTAGAACCGCTGTCTTGTCTCACACACTTCCCAGAGTGGTGATTTCACTAGGGCAGGACATATAAACCACAGCTTTCCCCGAGAGCCAGTGCATTTGGCTTCTCAAGATCGCTTTGCTGTGTTTTCCAGCAAAGTGGCACGGTCACCTGGAGGAGGCACAGTGTGCCCAGTGCCTGGGGAAACGCCTGCTGTCTGGCTTGGCAGAAGTGAACTGGAGAGCACTGGAGTTTTCAGC
>PVIR01011933.1:0-45902 GCA_004026965.1 Petromus typicus | reverse complement strand
TGGCCAGAAACCGGCCGAAAGCAGGACCACTGGATGCGCCATGAGCTCTCTGCACCCGGGGGAAACAGGCAGACTGAGGTGCCAGCGTGGAAACGACGGAGTCCCAGCGGCACACCCAGGGCTACGCGAGGCCTGGGGTTCACGCTGTGGGTCAGAGGCAGTCAGACGCAGCTCCTGCTCTGAAGTGCACAGGGCAGCAAATACTGTCCACACTCCACCCGCGAGGAGCCCAGGAGCTGCTGTGTGGCCAGCATCACACTGAGCGTGGCTGGGAGTGGACCAGGTACCAGCTGACCTCACGAAGGCGCCCAGCTTGCAGGAAAGAGCAAGGCGGGGCTAAGTCCTCCTGTTGCAAGGTGGCAGGGGCCACGCTGGCTGCCCCAAAGTGTCAGCAAATTGGTTCCTTCCAAGGTGGTAATGATTAAAACACCCTCCATAATAAAAATTCACTGTAAACCGCACCTCCTGAGTACTGAGACAAACACGTCATACTATCTATCCATCAGTCAAGCCTTAAGCAGCCCTAGGCATAACATCCCACAGTGCCCAGGGGCAGGTTCTGTGCTCTTCCCCAGACCTGAACCCCCTTCTCCTTCCCAGGGGCCTTCTGGCAGGTCTCCCTGTGTGGGCATCCCAGGTGTAGATCTCCTTGCAGTAGAGTTAAGTTCAAACAGGTCCATCATGAATGAAAAATGATTTGTTATTTTTTGTTGTTTTTGAGACAGGGTCTCACTTCGTAGTTCAGGCTGACCCTGAGCTCACTATGTAGCCCAGGGGAGCATCAATCTCACAGCAATCCTCCTGCTTCTGCCTCCTGAGTGCTGGGATTATAGGCATGAGCCACCACACCTGGCATTGTGGTATGTGGTACTGGGGATCAAACGTGGGACCTTGCATTTGCAAGGCAGGCACCAAAACCACTGAGCTAAATCCCTGGCCCACGAGTAGAAAATGTGTTATTGATAAATGCACTAGCCACATCCAAGCTATGAATATTTTAAAGGTTCCCAGAACACTTCCATTACCCTGAAGTTGGCTGAGATCATTTGACACAGAGGATACTGTGTTGGGCAGACTTCTCATTGCTAGAACAAAGTACCAACACTGAGACTTCTCGTGAGGAGAGGTCTTGTCAGCTCACACTTTCACAGGTTTAGTCTGTGGTGGAGGCTGTGGCAGAGGGAAACTGTCTACTTCATGTCCACTGGGAACAGTGCTAGAGTGAGGATGAGGGGCCACAAACAGACCCCAAGACCACACCCTCACGATCTACTGGGCAAGCTCAGAATTGTCCTTCACGAATCCCCTGAAAAGCTCCCAAACAACCACGTTGACAATGCAGCTCAACTATCACATCCCCTTTCTTGTTGACTTGACACCCAAACAGTTCTCCTTAAACCATACTTAATCTCCAAGTCAACACAAGCTCATAATTTCTCCGAAGATAATGTGACTACGCTGCACACAACTAATGTCCTCCCCAAAGCCTCAGCAGTGGTGGCCTTGCTCAAAACTCCAATTCCAAAGTCTCCTCTGAGACTCAAGGAAAATTCTCTGTCAAAACACCTGAAAAAATTCTTCCCAATCGCAGAGGTTACCCAGCGGCAGCCAGGGTGAGGCTGGCGAGTGTGAGTTCTGAAGGACTGGGGCGGCTTCCGCCCTGTGGCTTTTCCACTTGCAGCCCTCAGTCTCTCCACAGGCGGCTCCACTCAGTGCCTCCAGCTTCCCTCAGCAGGCCTTCCGTTGCCCAGCACCTCCCACTTCACACACCTGCCCTGAACCTTCAGCTCCTTTCCCATAGTTTCACACAGCCATCTCTCACTGACACATCTCTGGGCCTCTCAAGCCTTCCTCTGAAATCTGGATGGAAACCTCCACGAACCCACAACCCCTGCATTCTGCATGCCAGGAAAACCAACATTGTGTGGATGATGCCAAGGCCGGCTGGCAGCTCCAGCAGTAGCCAGGCCCCCTCGAACTACGGCTGTAGTGGCTTCTGAGTGCCTAGATGGCTAAGTGTGGTGAAATGAGTTGCAGGAAACCAATGCCCTAGGTGGCTCTTTTGACAAGGGGCCAGGGACTCCCTTCAAGTGAAATGCTTCACACTTTTGAGCCCAGATGGATCATGTCCGAAAGGCCCCATCAGCCCTACACCATCACCATCATCATCGTCATCAGCTTCTGTGAAAGACCGTCCCTGACCCCTCTGCCATCCCCGCTCCTGCCTCCTCCCTGGCCCCCAGGCCACCCTTCCCGGACATAACTCAGGTGGGATGAGTGAGGGTGGAGAGGCACAAAGGGGAGAGAGAGGAGGGAGAGCAGGGGAGGGACGGGGAGGAGAAGTGGACGCAGGCAGAGGGGGAGGAGCCAGCAGCAAAGAAGAGGGGCCCGGTGACACCTCGTCTTCTCAGCAGACCTCTGCCTGTGCTCCGGCGCTCCGGGTGTTTCTTTTCTGGCCAGGGCTGAAAATTTTTCACGTCACTGAACTCTGCTTTTTCTCCTGATTTTCACTGTAAATTGGCTGAAAGCAGCCAGCAGCTCCCACGCCACAGCATGGGTGTTAGGCTCCCTTGAAATTTTCTCTGTGGGATTTATTAGTACTCTGCTTTTAAATTCGATCCCATACAGTCTCAGGAAATGGGCAAAATGTAGACCAGTTCTTTGCAAGAGTACATCAGCCTAGCCCAATTCCCATCAAAGTCCTCACCCCACCTGACACCTCGTGATCTTTGCTTTCATCCCAGCACTCTACTCTTCGGCACAGACCAGGATCACCAGCCACCTGGTTACAGCCTTCAAACCATTTCTGAACTCTGGCCACAGACTAGCTCCAAAGTCGTCCCGCCACAGGTACAGGCGGGCCAGGGCAGCCCGACCTTGGTCAGAGTACCTGCTGCTAGAACAGAGAATCTGACACCGTCAGTCCAGACGAGGAGAGCTTTGTTTGGCTCATGGTTTTGGAAATTTACAGCACAGCCAGCTGGCTCCAAGGCAGAAGTGTCAGGCAGAGGGCATGTGGAGGGCAGCTGCTTACTTCATAAATCCTAGGAAGGGAGCAGGAGAGAGATCGGGAAGAAGGGCCAGGGCCAGACATGGGCCCAGCCAGACACTCCAGGAAGTGTGCCATAGTCATCCCATGGCGGCTCTCACACCAGACAAGCTCCCAGGCTGTGGTGGCTGATCGCAGAAGAGAAGCTCAACAGACTGGCTCAGCGATTCCACATCCCAGGGTGTGGGAGAACCACCCTAGGCAGCTCGTCACCTGGATGTATGAAGAGGGTAAAGGAGGACAGACCTGCTTCTGTGTCTCTGGAGGAGCCCCTGTCTGTCTTCACCTTGGATGTCCTCTCTTGGCTTCCAGTGAGGGTCCTCAGCTTCCATCGCAGGTCCATCGGCCTCCTGACACCGACTGCCCGAGCCCCACAGTGAGCTCCGGACCTTCCCCTGGGTCCTTCCATCTCCAGGGCACAGACAGACCCTCCACGCTCTTCCACACCCTACTCTGCGGGTGCCCACCATTAGCCAGTCTTGTACATTCCTACACATCTTCTGTTACAACTGCTTCCCTGGTAAACATTGATACATTGATGAGCCGACTTACCTATCGCAAATACTTTATCCTAACATGTTGATGATCTTCTCTAAAGCCCTAAATACTGTGCTGAAAGTAAAAATGCAGGAATTATAAGGATGAAGCCGAAAAACTATTAGGTAGTCATCCTGTTCAGAAAACTCAGTGTCGTCCTTTAGAGAACAAAGTGCAGCTTCCTCTCCGCCCGAGGCCCTTGCACACGAGCCCACCCCCTGCCCTGGGTCTCTGTGGTCAAAAGGCCGATCCCCACATGACCCATAACCCGGAGAGTCCTGTCATTCCTGCCCTCCAGCCTCTCTTCCTGGAATGGCCCGGGTGTGCCTGGGACCCGCTTTTGAGATTACTTCCTGCCTGGTCCCCGTCTCAGCAAGTCCTGCTTAAGTATCAAAAGGAGCTTTTCTCACCCTTCTTTCTTGGTAGACTGATAGCCATCGGCACCTGCCCCTTCCCCCTCCCATAGCACTGTCTTCTACAATGAACCTTCCAGCTCTTCCCTCAGGACCTCTAGGAAGCAGCCTGCTCCACAGAAAGCAGAAGTGACTGCAAGCCTCCAGGTGGGACTCCCTCTCCATCACCTGCCTCCACCACAGGAACACGCCTGGGCTGTGGGGGAGACGCTGCGTGGACCAGAAAGAAAACTGGCCGTCCCCCCTGCAGCCGTGCTGAATCAGCCAGTGTCCCAGCCGGGTGGCAGGACCGCCCAGGTGAGCGCAGCCCCCCTGCACACTGAGAACTGCGGAACAGGCGCCTGGGCACTGTTGGTCTTGGGCTGCTTGTTAGGCAGCATCACTGACTGACGTGTGCCCTGCCCGGCCGCCTTCCCTGCGTGCTTCTGTCCTCTCCTCGCACGCGCCTTCCCAGTGTACCCTGACACACACGTGTCTGCTGCTGACTGCCCACGTCTCTTTCTCCTCTGCATCTACCCTGCCCAGAACTGTTCCCTCAGGCAGGGGTGCGGCAACCCTTCCTCTCTGGGGAACACACTTGTGCGCAGCTTACTCTGTACCCACGTGCTCAGGAGAAGAGTCTCTGAGACAGACCTCCCTGTGCTGCCCACACTGGCTTTAGATTCCTGGGTAGGAGGAACGAGAGGTGGGCACCACCGTGCCCAACTACATTCAAGTGGCCTGTACTTAGGTCAGAATTCGTATATGAGTGGGTGCTTTTCTATTTTCATGTACTGGGAGTGGAGCCCAAGGCTCATGCATTCTAGGCGAGCACCATACCACTGACCCACAGACCTAGTCACTCAATAAGGAGCTGAGATTAAAAGGCAGAGCTCTGACTTCAAAGCCCAAAATGTCACCCAGTGTCCTGCCTGCTGCGGTTCCTACACAGAACCCAGAGCAAAGACACTTAACCTCTAAACAGAGCAGAGACTGGGACAGAGATGGGAGTGGGGAGCAGACCTGGTCTCTAGGCCTGGACAGACTTGTAGAGGTGAGGAGAGAGATGAAGAAGCTGCTCTCATTTGCTCAGAACATCCTCTGCCAGCCTTGACGACGGCTTGTCCTACAGCAGTTAAAACCACATCTTTTTGCCAGGCATAGTGGCTCATGCCCATCAGCAATCAGTACCACATCCCACAGTGCTGGATGTGGTGGCTCACGCCTGCAATCCCAGCACTTGGAAGGCAGAGGCAGGAGGATTGTTGTGAGTTCGAGGCTGAGTTCAGGACCAGCCTGACCTACAAAGCAAGACCCCGTCTCAAAAAACAAACAAACACATCTTCTTAAAGAAAAGGCCCCAAGTATAGAAGATACTTCAACTGCAGTAGGACATGTCCACAGAAGGTGGCACTCACAGGGGAGCAAAGGACACAGAATAGGGTCACAGGATAATCTAAGCCAACGTGTATCCAGCAAACTTTCCTCAGGCTGCCAGCACCAAACTGAGCAGAATGTACTACAGAATTAAAACAAAAAAGACAGGAAATAAACACCTCCTTTGCTCTGCCCCTGGGTATGCCTGGGCATCAGGCTGGTCTCTGCAAACAGCCCACCCTTCCCCGATCTGGACCCCCGCTTCTCTCCCCGGCCCTCCATCCCCACTGCCTGTGTCCATTTCATCCTCCAGGACCTTGGAGGCATTTTCTAGATGGCTGTACAGGTTCTGCCAGGTCCTGTGCTCCTCCCCAGTCCTGCTGACAAGCTTTGTCTCCTCCCACTACCCAGGGTCTCTGACCGTTTCCTCTTAGCTCCTCCCCTCGGGTGCCCTGGCCCCACCCAGCTGCTCCTGAGCCCTTGACCCGTCTCTGCGCCACTCTATTCTCCCGGACCATGGGTCGCCCCTCCCCCACAGCCGGTCTAAGAGTAAAGGACATATGGAGCGAGTGTGCCTGAGGATCCCACGCCAGGAAGCTGGGATGTGCCCGAGCCCATCTGCCGCTCGCTGCTCGGGGCCAGTCACTTAGGGTCCTGACGAGCCGCTGCTGTCCAGGCCCAGCCAAACGAAGCCACACTGCCTCCTCCTTGCTATTTCCCCAGTACCCACCCCAGGGCCTTTGCACTGGCTGTTCCACTACCCACATGCCCTTCCCAGACATCCACACAGCTCCCTTGGGTTCTTCTCAAGTCGTGGCCTAACGGGACAAAGGGAAACTGGTCTGCATGGCATTCACTCCACCAGGGGAACGCGAATCTCAGCTTGGGACCATTACCACTTCTAGACCTGTGGACTACCCGACCAGTGAAGCACCAACTGCACCGTCGTGTCAGTTTCTGAGTAAACTGTAGAGAGTGAGACAGATAAAGGAGACAAACTAATTTACGCAGCACCTCTGGTCTGCAGTGCGACCTGCGACAGATGAGGCGCTTTCCCACTGCCCACCTAAGTGACCCCACCCACCCCTCTCCAGGGCTTTGCTTCTCTGCAGGTTTACTGCAGTCTCCATGTTGTCTCTCACCCAAGACAGGAAACAGGAAAGGCAGGAGGGTGTGTCCGTGTGTGGGAGCACCTGAGTGTGTGTTGGTTCCGGCTTATTACCCTCTAATTCCAGGGGATCTGCGGCCTGGCTCCCTCTCTCCAGGCGCGCTCACACCAGGAATTTCGGCGCCGTGCAAAACTGCGGAGGAAGGAGGGCAGGTGGGCGTGGAGTGGGCAGGGGCCACTCTGACCTGGACGAAGGCGGGCAGGGATTCCCTTCCTTTCAGAGCCTGCCCCGGCAGCACCCAGGACACGCCCAGCACCCTGCGGGTGACCGGTGATTATCTGCTCAAGCGAATGATGAGCGTGCTCCCTTTCCGGTCCAGGCCAGGCTGCCACAAGCCTGTGTTTGAGCGGGGAGGGGCGCTGGGAAGAGTCACGCTGGGGTTACCGGGGCCCGAAAAGCGCAGAGGCCCGCAGAACCCTTCCACACCCATCCGGAGGAGCTCCCTGTGCTGCGGAGACCGTCCTTCGGCGGAAGACACCGGCCTGCTGTTCACACTGCGGCGACAAGAGGGCGCTCGGGCTGCACGGAGCTTCGGAGGAGCCGGACCGAGCCAGGCTGCGGCGCCTGCGGAGGAGCCAGAGCCACTGGCGCGAGTGACAACGGAGACTGCAGAGGGACATGAACACGTGCTCGAGGGGAAGCCGAGTCCCATGGTCTGGATGAGAACTCCGGCTGACCCGCCTGGGCACCACTGAAAAGCTCCCTGCCTCTTTTCCTTTCTGAGTGAAGATGATGATGCTGGGGGCCCCGCGGGTGCGCTTTTCTGAGAACCAGATGAGTAACACGGGGCTGGAAGAGAGGCGGTGGCAGAGCCCTGGCCAGGACGCCTGCGGCTCGGCTCGGTCCACAGCCCCAGGAAAAATGAAGAATGCACGGAGTCCTGGAACAGCCCCTTACCCGAGAGCTGTGGGCGCGGGCGCGGGCGCGGGTGTGCTTTCTCGATTTTCCACCCAACCCCCAAACAGCACCCTTAGTGACAAGGGCTGGGATTCTAGTTTAACAATGTCTGCCTCCCCAGTCCCATAACCCCACGGAGGTTAGGAAGGGTTCACACACATTTTACACATATGAAAAACCTCTAATGAAACTAGGAGGCATTTCTGCTCTTTCTCCTGGGGACAGTGGCCCCTGGCCAACTCCCTGCAGCCTGCGTCCTGGTGCTGTGCCCAGGAGAATGGGTGTCCCAGCGGGGGAAGGCTCGCCTCAGGCTCAAGCGCTGCATTCCAGGCCAGCAGCCTTCAAGGAGGGCTGACTGAACTGGTCAGTCTCCCCAGGGCAGCGGGAAAAGTCGCCTGGCAACTTAGGGTTTCTGGTAGAAGTGTTGGTGCTGAGACCAGAAGGCGGCACAGGCGCCAGTGAGGCGGGAGGGAGGAGCAGGTGCACAGGCCCTGGGGCAAAGGGGCGTGCGCCTGCGTGCTGCAGGGTCCGGGGACTGACTGAAAACTGACCGCAACAGACACAGCTGAGACTTGTTCCTTCGAGACACCTGCCGCCTGCACGGAGGATAGACGGTAGGGACTGGACGAGCATCCTGGCTGCCAGACACCACGCCCCACCTCCTGGTGATGTCTCAGGGTGACCAGGCTGCCATGACGAGGCACCATCAGCTGAGGGGCAGCCAGCCTGGGCCTCCCTGCAGTGCCGAGGTCAGGGCATCCAAGGTCACAGCCCCTGCAGACCAGGTGCTGGTGAGTCCCTGCCACTGGCGAGGGCAGAGTCCTCATGGCCTGTGCTTCCCAAAGCCCCCTCCTAGCACAGCCGTGTCAGGGTTGGGTTTGAGGTGTGCTTTGGGGGGACATGGATATTTAGACCACAGGAGTCCTTGCAGCAGACCCTGCTGAGTCTACAGGCGCTAAGTCTATGGGCACTCTGCCCAGCCCCGCAGGGACAGGAAGCCAGGTCAAGCCCCTGGGAGAGGTGCCGTCACTGAGCTTTGAGGTTGGGCTGAAAGGAAGACTGTGGTCTGGATCTCAGGCAGGGCCAGCAGACAGGAGTTGCCAGGGCCAGGAAGATGGTGCTCCGTCTTGGCAGAGGCTGAATGCTCCCAGGGCCCTGCCCACACCACCCCCCAGCCCTCCACTCCCACCCTGCTCTCACTGCCTTGGCCTCGGCTCACCAAGCTCCTCCACTGACCTGGGACAGGGCTCCCCTACGCTGGACTGGCCTCTCTCAGCGTGAGGGCGCAGCAGTCCCACCCGCCACCCTTCCAGGCTGGCCAGTCCCCTCAACTGTCTAGTCTCTGCTGACGTCCAAGCCAGGGGAGGCCGCCCCGGCCTCCCTCTGATCAGAATCTCCCCAACACCAGAGCCCTTTCTGTTTAACCCTGTGTTCTTCCTGGATTCTACTCAAGTCAGCAGTTAGACATCTCCATGTGGAGAGAGACGAGCCTGCCTAGGCCACTGTGAGTTCTGGAAGCCCGACCTGGCTCCACTGCTGCCAGCTCAGTAAATGCTGAGCTGGTAAGTGCTGAATTAGTGACAGTCAAAGTGCGTGTGCCCTCCACAGCCGGGAGCAGCTCCACCAGGCCCCTGCTCTTGGACTGCAGCACCGACAGCCCTGTCCCCTGGAGACTGTCGTCATCCTCATGTCGATGGAGGAAGCCATGCCGTCCCCTGGAACGTGGTACCAGCTCAGAGCTGGCTCTTGCATCTCAAGGCTGCTTGCCGAGTCCAGTCCACACCCACATGTGCTGCTGTCCCCGCCAGGGAGGGCAGGCCTGGGCCACCTCATCACTGCCCGTGTCCCTGGCATCTGGGTGGCAGTGCCTACCGGAGGTTCTGCAGACAGTATTCGCATCGCTCCTTTCATATTCCACGTGGCTCTGCAAAGTCCACCTTGCCAGCACGGGGACAGGAGTACAGGGAGGCTCCCCCACTTCTTGCCACACCCCAGAGCAGTGACAGGGAGTCCTCCTCCCCAGCTCTGAGCTTCCCCAAGGTCCTGGCTGCTCTCCTGCCTCCCACATCAGGCAGGTTTTCTTCTTCCACCCATGATTCCTAGAGCTTCTCTGTTTGGTTGGGATCAGAAACAGCCCCCCAGGAGTCAGATTTGGAGGTGGGCGCTGGTGGACAGGTGCGGGTCACGGGAAGGACGTGGAGGGCTGTGTCCCTGTCCCTGGCTCCTCCCTCCATTCTCTGCCTCCTGGCTGCTCATTGGGTGAACAGCTTTCCTCTGCCCTCCACACTGTGCCCTTTGCCCTGAAGCCAGGCAATGGTAGACTGAGCCTCGAGCCAGCAGAAATCTCTCCTCCTTTAAACAGTGCCAGGAGCTCTCTTGGGGATGAGGAAATGGTGAAGACACTCAGAGCAGACACAAGCTGGCCCAGTAGGGAGGATCCCCGGTACTCCTCGGCCGTCAGCCCTGCTCCGTCCCCCAACAGAAGACGGGCCGAGGGGCAGTTTCTACACGCTGGGTCTCTAGGAGTGGCACGGGTCCCCTTGCAGAGGGCCAACCATCGGGGGGACACTGGAGATCCACAGTGCCCAGAAATGCAGCTATGGTGCGTTAAACCAGAATACTTCCCAAGAACATTCTAGAACTGCTACCAAGCCATGGCTCTGGAGGAAGTAGAGCACAGGAGCAGACAGGAAGCAATACAGGAGGCCCCCGAATCTGTGTCTGGCGGAAGACCAAAGAGGAGACCCCTCCAGAGAGCCACAGCTGGGATGAGGCCAGTTTCACATTTAAATAAATGGCTCAAAAAGGAAATGTGACATCATGTCTGCAGACAGCCTGCTGATCCCTGGTGGCTGGCACAGCTGGGACTGTCCACACTAGTGAGGATGCAGCAGAGGGGCCAACTTCGGGAGCACAGGGTGAAGCCAGGGGGACACTGGCCAAGAGTGGTTCTTCCTCGGGGAAGGCACGGGCCATGTTCCCTGGGACGGACCGATGCAGTCGCCACTCACAGGACACTTTGTGGGTCTGCTTCCCACCTCGCCAGGCTCTGGGACAACAGGAAGTAGCCCTGGGGACAAGTCACTAAGAGCCCCTCGTACCTCACTGGAGGAGAGAGGCCACACCAGCGGAGGACATTAAAAGTACCCCCAGATCTCCTTGACCTTTGGGGTTGAACCTTAAGTCTTTGCACTAAGACACACCCCTCAGCACTTTTTTTGTAATCCAGCCTCAGCCCCCAGAGTGCTGGGGTCACAGGCTGCACCACCACACTGGCAAGGCCGGATTTCCTCATGCCTCTCACTGCCTTTACCACTAGAGGCTGGAATCAGGAAGGCTGTGCTCACGTAAGAAAAAGGAACTTCCTGGGCCGGGGACTTAGCTCAATGGTTACCCGGGACCTTGCGCTTGCAAGACAGGCGCCAGAACCGCTGAGCTAACTCCCGGCCCTGGGGGCTTCTGAAAGAAAGAACGAGAGGGTCCAGAGGGATGAGAAGAAGAAGACAGGTGACCATAGCCAGAGACACGGTTAGGTGAGGACAGGGTGGGAACAGCTCTGGGATGCTCCAGCTCTCATAGGAGGGCGAGTGCCAGGGTGAGGGTACTCAAGTGGGTGTCGAGTTAGGATGCAGCTGCAACAGCAGGGGCAGCATCTCCAAGCGGAAGCTGTGCGTGTAGTCCTCGCGGCTGGGAACCAGGGCAGCTCCACGAGCTCTCAAGTCAGGGAGCCCTGCACCCAGAAGATATCCACACCAGTGTGCTAGTCGGCTCTCCATTGCTACAGCAAATAACTGAGGTGCGTCAACTTATGAAGAAGACAGGTTTGCATCTGGAGAGCCTTCAGTCTATGAGCCATTGGCCCTGCTGCCTGTGGTAGCACAGTGCTTCAGGGCCAGGTTTCACAGATGGGAAGAGGAAAGCCCAGGGTCCCACAAGGCCCCACCGTGGACAGCTCCAGGGACCTTGACCTCCCATGAGGACCCCCCGGCCACATGCTAGAAACCAAGTGTGTTTCACAGTTAGCCTCGGGCACAAGTGAGAGCTGGACTACAGGGCCCAGTCCATCACATAGCTTGCTTCCTTCTCAGTCCCTGGCCCCTGGGAGAGGAAGGCAGCTCACACAGGGCAGCCGCACAGGGGCTCCGCGACTCCCCACCTCTGCTCCAGCCTGGGCGGAGGCAGAGGAAGGGATTCTAAAGTGGCATGATTGGTGTCCTCAGAGAGACAACCTACTAATTGCTGTCACCACAGGGAGAGGTCATCTGCGTGTCATAGCAGGATCATCCGCATTAAAAATCCTGGAGGAGGCTGACAGCATTGGGATGAAATATATGACAACAGAACTGAGCTCAGGAGGCCCCGACATATCAGAGGAAAAGATATCAGAGAGGAAAAATTTTAAAACAAAAGGTTGGCAAGAGAAAACCCTGAAGTCCCAGTAACTGGCCAATACAGTGCTATGCTATAAATACAATGCCAGCCTTGGGTGCCATTTTATATTCCTATTCTGCTTAGAAAAAAGAGATGGGTTGAATTAGTTTTGATAATATATTTAACACATTCCTTGCACAATATTAGCAGCTCAACACGTGATCAATACAATGAAAGCACTGAGATACTGCCTATTCCTTAATGTCTTATGAATGTGGGTACCTCCTGCTCGTACTGCAGGTCTCAATTAGACTAAGCCCGTCTTCAAGGCTCGTTGGCTACAGCTGTATGGTAGTGGCACTGGACAATGCTGCTGCCATTACCACTTTTTTTTTTTTTTTGGTAGTACTGGGATTCGAACCCAGGGCCTTTTATACTGAGCCATATTCCCACCCCTTTTTATTTTTTATTTTAAAACCCAGTTCACTGAGCCATTAACTTGCCCAGTCTGGCCTCGAACTTGTGGCCCCCTTCCTCAGCCTCCCAGAGAGCTGGAGTTGCAGACATGAAGGATCACTCCCGGCTCACAAGAACTTTAGCAGAGTGTAACCTGAACGTAGGAGAAGCAGCATAAAACAGGCTGATGACATGAATCTTTAGAAGAAAAGAGCTCACCAAGTGCGTGTAAATAGATCTTGAACTTTTGGAATAAAATTTTAAACTTAAAAGTTTCCGCAGCATAAAAGGGTCACGAACATAGAAATGAGAATCAAGTTGAGCCCAGACTTACCATGGCACCGAGTGATGGAAGAAGGTGTGGGGACACGCAGTCCTGGGGACCCGACACCAGATCAGGAACCCTCCTGTAGTTGCCCAGTCCTAGGCCTGCGTGAACCTGGCTGCATGCCGCACAGTCAGCTCACAGAGACCCTCTCAGGACCCCTACAGACCTGCCTCCCACCACCAGACCTGGCCCACGTCCATGCTTAGACTAGACGGCAGTAAGTCCACCTCTGCCAAAGCCAGCGCTGGCTTCTGGGGGTCACGGAGACACCCTGGATCCTTGGGAGCAGCAGGGCTCCCCGAGTGAGCGCCCCAAACCCACCTCTGAGGGGAGAGAAGAGACACCCCAACACTGGCCCATCAGAGCTCAGAGGCTCCCAGAGCCCGATGCGGAGGTCCTGCTTGAACCCCCAGCACAGCTTGTCTACTGCTCCACTGACCATGGACAACTTCGGCTGTGAGTTAAAAACTCGCTTCTGCACCTTAAGAACATGAGAATGATATAGTTAGGGGAAAATCAAGAAAACTTTGATTCAGTCTCTTAAAGGTGCACAACAGGGGCTCAGAGAGGGAAAGTAGAATGCCCACAATCACAGCACAGTTGTGGCCCTGTTGATGCTGGGGGTCTGGTCTCTGCCCACAGGCTGCCTGTGGCCTGGCACATGGGAGCTGCCTGGCAGTCTGGGGAGGTGCTTGTGAAGGTCAGGGTGCTAAAAGTGGGTGTTGTCTCACACTGCGGCCCAGGGGCAACTTTGCATAATACAAGGTCCCGAGCTGGGCTACTGCCCGCAAAGGGACCTGGGGCTGTATCTGTCCCCAGAGCCTGTGGTCCCAGCTCGTTACTGCTGTTCTCTCTCCATAAAACAGCTCAGCACTGGGTATTTGGAAGACAGGGAGGCGGCGGGTTTACAGGAGAGAGGCGGCAGTGCTCAGCCAGAAGCTTTTCCTCCAGTTCAAATTGAAAGGGCAGGAAGAGCAGACGACTGTCAGATGGAATCTGGGTTAAGACCGCACCCTTCACTCACAGCAAACAGGTCTGGCACAGCCCAAGGATCCCTGGGAACCTGCTGCAGAAACCACTGAGCTTCGAGAACAGCTACTCAAAACGCCCTGACTGCCGACTGCACCTGCCATCACCCAAAGCAGGTGGGATGAGAGAGGAACTTCCTGGGCCGGGGACTTAGCTCAATGGTTACCCGGGACCTTGCGCTTGCACCATTAACAGCTTGTCCTGAGCGACCAAGCAGCTTGTCCCTGCAGAGCAAGACAGCAGCAGCAATGACTGTGGGGCTGTCCTGAAGCCACCAGGAAGTGTGGTGCCCAGCCATGAGCCTGGCCTGGTTCCAAGTGCTTTACCTGTATGAATCGACTCATCCTTACAAACCCACTGGTCCCATTTCATAGATGGGAAAATCGAGGCTGCCATGTGGTAGAACTTGCCCCACAATGCAAACCAGCACGAGCCCTGTGCTACCCAGTTGCTATGGGCCATGCTCAGGGCAGAGGCCGGAGCAGGTGAGGCACAGCATGACCCCCTGTTCATGGGCCAGGTCTGGCCAGGCAGCCCCGACCCCAGACTGAGACTAGGACTTCCTTCTGTCCTATGCGATTTCATCAGTCTTTCCATGCTGCCCCACCTGTCAGCTATCTTTCCTGAAAGTCACCGACCTGAGCCTCACTCCTAGGACCTCTCTTCCAGACGGTTGTCTGCAGAAACCCAACCTTCAGTTATCATTCCCAAGAGGAGCATGGACACAGCCCTCTCCTCTGATGGGAGAGACGGGGCAGCGACAGCTCCCAGTGCTCCTGGGAGCAGGTAGGATGGCACGCGAGGGGTCTGGACAGGCAATGACCCAGGCAGGGACTGGAGGAGGGGCGCCAGGACCCCATGGCAGAGTTGCCCTATGGGGGAGGGGAAGCCAAAGTGACTCCCTGCAGATGCAATGGCACAAGAGACCAGGAGGGGGCGCTCCGGGGTTGCACCAGCCACAGCGCTGGATGCTGCAGAACCCAAGAGGCCTTGTGGGCTGCTGGACCCTGCTTGGCCTGGCCAGGAAGGGCCCTCTTCCCACTGACTTTGAACCTTGTGGCAGGATCCATCCCAGGCCTTGGGTGTGGGTTTTCAACAGTACTGGGGACTAAACTTATGCTTTTTCACTGAGGGAAATCCCTAATCCGTTTTATTTTGGGCAGAGTCTCACTAGTTGCTAAATTGCTAGAATTTGCGATCCTCCCACCTCAGCCTCCCAGAGTACTGGGAGAGGACAGAGGCTGAGAACCTGGGCTTCCAGGCCAGCCTGTCTGTTAGATACTCACCAGTGGTATCGGTCCAGGCAGCTTCTTGGACAGCCTGGCCCTCCTAGGAAACTAGGGCTGAGGGCCAGGGTGTGCCTGGCACATGGCCTGTGAGGAGAAAGGCCCCAGAGGTGTGAGCCACACTGGTCACCGCTGCAGAACAGGGAGAGCTCGGGGAAAGGCCTGAAGCAGAGGCGCTGCAGCCTGGTGCTCAGAGGCACCTTATTTAGCCCCAGCCATGGAGCCGGGATTGGTTCTGGAGCCCAGCCCCACCCCCGCATCCACCTTGGACCAAAGGCAGCTGCCCCCGCCAGGCCACAGGGGCTACACCTCCATGTTCAAGAGCTCGCAAGCTCTCCCAGAGCTACGGAGCTTCACAGTGGTGAAGTGGGTCCCCAGACAGGAAGCTGGAGGCAGCTGCAGACCAGTCTGGAGAGTGGCTGTTTGTGGGACATGTGTTCCTCTGGGGTGGGAGGAGGGAAGGGCCATCCCTACCCCCAAAGGGGCCCGAAAGAAGAGCAGATAAGATCCCCAAGGCCTGGGTCTCAGGGCTGTGCCCTTCATGAGTGAGGCGGGTGTGTGAGGCACAGCTTGTCATCCCGGGCAGGGACACTCCTTCACATCCCGAGTCCAGCCACCTCTGTGCCTCTGCCCTCTGGGTGCCCTGAGGGAAGCCCTCGGCCCCTTAGCCCCCTGCCCTCAGCTGCGAACCAGAAGGAGCCACCACGCCTCCCAGGAGCTTTCAGGCAGAAGGGGGTGGAGACTTACCTCACGGACAAAGGAAAGCTACTTCCTGGAAAAGGAGGGGTCCTGGTGCCGGAGGCTGCAGAGAGGGTCAGTGCTGTGGGAGCGTTCCAGCCACTGGCCCTCTCCTTGCTGGGGCCCTTGTCACCTCTGTGCCCACCCGTCACCTACCTGAAGGGGCGGAAGGAGGGTTGCACCCCAGGGTGGCCCCTAACTCCAGAATCTGTGAATGTCACCTTATGTGGAAACTGCTCTGCAGCAATGGTTAACTTAGGGTGCTAAGGTGCAGGAGACCAGGAGGGGAGCACCCCATCCCAGTCTGAAGTGACCACAGGTACACATCCTAAAATCCCAACAGGCAGCACCTCAGAATGGGGCTCTGGTGCGAGCTGAGCTATTAAAGGGGATTAAGTGAAGATGAGGTCACGTGGGTGCCCCTCCACTCTGACTGCTGTCTTCAGCAGAAAGGGAAACTAAGGCACAGACAGAGGCAGAAGCGTAGGTAAGGCCGGGGCTCAGTCCTGGCAGTCAGGAGGCCTGTCAACAGCAGCACTGAGCCCAACGCAGAGGGAGCCAAGCCCTGACCTGGTACTGCGCCGAGTCCAGGCCCTTCGCGCCGAGCTAGCGTTCCAGCTGGAGGATCCTGTCTCAGCCTCGTTGACCGTGGAGACTGACCACACTCACAACTGCGCCAGGCTTGCGTCTGTGGTTTTAACCCACTGCATTTGTGGCCATTTGTTCCTGCAGCACAAGAAACCAGGATACGACCTGTTTAAAAGAGCAGCCACCTTTGAGTAGGGGCCAGGCCCAGCCTCAGCGAGCCAGCAGATGACCTCCTCGGATACGCAGAATCTGGGTGTGCAACAGCATGAATGCGGGTGGTCACGACCCACGAGAGGGCGAGGATCGTCCTGGCACTGGGCAGAAGGCTGTAACTTACTTACTCTCAGGAACTCTGATTTTCTACAGTGAGTAAGTGCATGACCGCTACACCATTAATCACTCTTGTGGCGGCCGTGGTACTCCTGGTCCTTCCTTCCATTGGCACAGTTCACGGCCGCGGCCCCAGGCTCCTGTGGAGGACCCTGCTAGAATGTAAGTTGCTTATGCATCGGTGCAACTGTGAACAATGCTGCTGTCAGCATCTGCGTGAAAGTGTTAGTGTGCACATCCGTACTGTACATATCTACAAGTGGAAGGCCAGGGCACAGCCCAGTGACACTGTGCCCGCCCAGCAAGTACAAAGTCCTGAGTTTAACTCCCGGTGCTGGAAATAAAAACGGGAAATTTAGAAATTTAGAGATCTAGAAGTTTTATTTCTAGATCCAATGATAGTTATATTTTTAACTCTTTGAGAAATGTCAGACTATTTTTCAGAGTGGCCTTGCTGCTTCTGAAGTTCCATTCCTCCATGTCCTACGTCACCTTCAGTTACCACCTGTCCTGTTTATCACAGCCATTCCTATGACTGTGAACTAAGATCTCACCATGACTTTAATTTGCATCTCCTACAGGCTAATGGTGTTAAGAATCTTTTCATTGCCATATTACCTACTTGAATATCTTCTTTATCCCATGTAGGCTTTTTTGATTGGCTTGTATTTATAGATATTGTTTTATAAAATCAATCAATATGTATACTTTCTAATAATGATCCTTAGTCTTCATCATCCCTTTCTTAATTTTTCTTTTTGGGATCACATTTCTTCCACTTGAAAAGTTCCTAGGTGATATTTCATATACTATTGTCTGCTGGTGACAGATTCTCTAGATTCTCTGTTTATCTGAAAACACTGTCATTTAACCTTTGAATTAGAAGGCTGTTTTGTCCACAGTATGGAATTCTAGGTGGCTATTTCTTTCTCCAGACCCTTAGAGAGGTCAGCCCTCTGAGGTAGGCTTCTCTGGAGGCTTTGTCTTATCCCCAGATTTCCCTGATTTTGGTTTTCACAAGTTTCCTGCTGATGCATCTATGGAAATCATTTTTGTACTTACTCTGGGACTTATAGAATTGCTTCTCTCTGGAGATTCACAGTGGTCATCCATTTTGGAAAATTCTTGGCCACTCTCTCTGGCCAGTATCAAACATGCCCTCCACTGTCTCTCTTATCTCACCCTGAGCTTTGGTTACACGTGTTGCTCCTTTTCACCACATCCCACATGCCTCTGACCCTCTGATTTTCCCTCGTTTTCTGTCTCCACACTTCAGTGTATGTATCATCTACTCATCCTCCAGGCTGCTAAGTCCTCTTACTTGTTGTGTTATGTCCAATCTGTTGCTAAACTAATAAATATGTTGCCTTAATTTTGGCTAATGTAGTCAGTTTGAGAATTATATTTTTAGATTCTAGTTCTCTGATAAAATATTCATCTTTTGTTTTATTTTATTAAGCATAATAATCATAGCTAATTTTAAGATCATGCCTAATTACAAGTCTTTGTCTTAGTTTTTGAGTTTTCAGTCCTATTTCTCAGCATAACTAGAACTTTATACTGTGCATAAACAAGCTTGAGGCTCTGGTGAATCTTGTATTTTTTCAAGGTTTGCTTTGTTTTGAAGTTTGATGGGGCAATCATCAAATCCAGCTGAGGATTAAGGACTTTAAACTTTTCTGAGGGCTGCTCTTTTCCCTGCTAATTTTTCAGATACTCACTGGAATTAGCAGGAATGTTCTCCTTGGCAGACCATGATTTCAATATTTGTTGCCCAGACCACAGATTCTAAAATTCCTGTTTTGTTCCTGACTTCTGGCAACTGCTTCTCTGCTTGACATCTTCATCTCTCAGCCCCCAGCATCATGCGATTGTCCATTGGCTTCACGGGGAAGATGCAGAATGTCAGACTGACTCCCTCAGCTTCTCTCCTGTGCTATGGCTCCTTTGCAGCTCTGTGACGTTCTGAAACCCACAAGCCAGGTTGGGAGCGGTGGCGGTGGTGTGCGTGGTGCCTGGTGAGTTAGTTGGTTTTTATTTGAGGCCAGTTTTTCCCAGTGGAAAGAAACATTTGTTTAACAACAAGTTTTTCTTCTCTGACCACAGAGTAAATCTGAGACCCAGCTGTGATAGCTCTGAAATCCCCTCACGGCCAGTGCTGAAGAACACAGCTCCCGGAGAGGATGTTCCTGGAAGGGTTCAGGTCCTATTGGCATCACTCACTCGCTGGCCCAGAAGTCATTATCCCTGACTTGTCGGGCCGCGGTGTGCGGCTGCTGAAGTGAGAGTGGAGCAGAGGGAGGCGTCTTGGCCTTGACAAAGCCACCTGGAGGGAGGGCGCGTGGGAGGAGGGGCAGAGGCTGTGAGCTGTGCCCCCGCCCCGGACTGAGGGGAGACAGGGAGACGTGACGGGGGAGCTCGGCACGGTGAGCAGGTGGCAAAGGGCTCCGCCCCACCGTGGTAGCAGGTGACAGTGCAGATCTTCCCTTAGCGTCACAGCTTCATTGTAGAACTTTAAGGTACTAATAAAGTTCATACTTACCAGGTGTTTCAGATAAATGCCTCTTAAGGATCTGTGCATGAACTTAGTCTCTAAGTTCAAAAAATGAACCCGAGTGGTCAAGTTGAAAATATTTTCTACCCCAGTTACATGCAAGCACTACCCATTTTTCCTATAACTCCTTCAGTTCACTAATCCTCTATCCTGTTATTTTTAACTGAGACACTAATTTAGTTTTTTTTAAACTCTAGATCTGCCATTCTTTTTATAGCCACTTCTTTGATGAGCTTTCTGAAATGTGTAGATCATCAAAATACATATGTATTCAAGTAGAAGCAACATACATCAGTGAATATCAGATTCTGTACGTGCTACATGAGGTATGATAAAAAGCCAGAGTGAGTGCTTAAATTTTAAACATAGTAAAAGATGCATTGCTATTAACCCCCTTCAAAATGTTCCCCTCACTCCAAACACACCGACCCCAGAGTTCTCGCCACCCTCTGAAGCCGCTGAGTCCTCTTTCATGGGTGTCTTCAGCCTGCAGCACTACAGCTGCCCAGGCTCCTCAAAACCTTCAGCCTCCCTCATCCTTTAGACTCGGGGAGAGCGGGGGTCATGCGGTGCCGCCGGGTAAGGGGGTCTGCGTCTACAGCCGTCTCTGCGAACAGCATTCAGGTGGCTGTGATTACACCTGTGAAGACACTCACCCACGAGGACTTCCAGGACAGCTTCAGAAAGCAGCAAGGGCATCAGAGTGAGAGCGCCCACGGTGTGCGGGCAGGGGTACGCTGCGGGCACTGGCAGCAGCGTCACTCTGACTGCAATAAATTTTTAAAATGTATATAGTCACCCGGGCATATATATATATTCTAGTGTTTTGAAGAGATATACCAAATAGTTTATGTCATTCTATACACACATATAACCTTACTCTTTCTGTCTTTGAGAAAGATACACAAGTGATTGTCCTCACCATCCAGATGGGAAAACTAGGGCTTGGTACGGCGTGGCCATTGTCCGGTATTAAATTCAAACACAGTTCCAATGTTCCGTCTATCCCATTACATGACTTACTTTGTTTTTTGTTGTCCTTCTTTAGTTGATGTCTTTAAGACAGGTTCTCACTATGTACCCAAGTCTGGCCTCAAATTCAGGAATCATCTGCCTGCCTCAGCCTCCCAAGCCAGGCACCCACCACACTCACCTGTAGTATCACGAGCTCTTAATTCGAGGTGCAGCTACTTGCGTGTTCAGGACTCATAGAAATGGAGCTGGCACTCTGCTAAAAACTTCCAGCTCTCAGTGAGTCAACAGCTCACGCTTTGTTTGCGCCTAATGCGTGGCACTTCAGTTCACAGCACAGTCCCCCACAAAGACAGGTCTATGGAGGTGAGGACTGTATCCAGGCTTCCCCTCGATGTCAGCACAGCAGCTCTGACGGAGCAGTTCAGTGAAGGAGGGGCAAGAAAGCAGGAAGGCGGGAGGTCAAGAAAACTACCTGGCAGTCCCAGTGTGTCAGCCAGCTGCTGCTGCAGGCGTGCTCGTGGCACCCACGCCCGATGGCCCACGGAGGCCTGCATGTCCCCGTGGGGCTGGGGTGTCTGCCCTGCACCACTTGGCTTGGCCTGGCTGCAAGATGCACGTGGGTCTACTTCATGGAGAGGTGGCTCCTGGGCCACGTTCTTCCTACAGCAAATGGGGGACTCCATGGTAAAGCACAGCACTGTGTCTAGGCCCTCACCTGAGTCACATCCATCATACTTCTGCGTTTGGTTCTGGCTGGGGACAGGAGAGGGGCAGGGCTGTCCCTCTGCTCCACTGAGGTACACAGCAAGGGCTGAGAGTGTGGCAGGCAGAGGGCAGGGTCAGGGCAATGGCTGGGCCCTTCTCCCGAGCAGTGTGGCCTGAGTTCAAGTCCTAGCTGATTCCACAGAGACCGTGACCTTGGGGAAGGGACTCCGGAGCTCAGGGCCTCAGCTTCCCAGCCCACCAATGGGCCTAGCCACTGTACCTCCTGCGGGGGTCGCAGTTAGTGAAAACCGTCCTACTGGAGCACTTGGCACAATCTCCGGTCCAGTCAGTGCTTAATAAGTGCCGCCTGTTACTTTGAGCCTGTCCCTTTTCTGCACTGGATTGTCCCCCCAAAAAGACAAGTGCTCCCCACCCCTTTCCTGGCACCCCGTGGAAGTCACCTTCACCCTCAGGGGTACAGCACCACCTCTACAGTTGACACAGATGCTCAAGACAATGGCAGCAGGTACTGCTGGATCCACCCCAGACCCAGGTCCACGTGCATGAGCAATGAGGGCCAGAGCCAAGCTGGGCCTCATGCTGACTTTTCCAGTCTGTTGCATATCCACAAGTTAACTTTCAGGAGGAGAAGGAGGGTCTACACTCACAGCTGGTTTGGGGACAGAAAAGGAGTCCTTTAGACCCTTTCTAGGAAATTCAATATCATAAGAAAAGTGAAGATTCCCTCAAATGCAACTCCTCCGTCCCAGGGCATCTATTCCTCCAAAAATTCAAGACTACCATGTTTTTTCAGAGGGGGCGCTTAGCTCCTTTTAGAGAACTCCTCACCTGAATGTCATCCTTCCCCCACGTGTGCCCCAGCGCACCGCTCCACACACAGCCCTGCTGGTGAGATATTATCAGGCCAGTTAGCGCAGTACAGACATGACAGGATTCTAAACACTTCCAACTCATTTCCTCCTGGGCTGCAGGTCAGAAGACGAGGACAAGCACGCGTCTGGAGGCAGCACTGACCCTGTGCGACCCTGGACAAGTCACTGGCCCATTCTGAGCCCATGTCCCTGAATCACAGCAGAAGACAGCGCCCCTGGCTCTAAGCATTCAGGAGGAGGTTCCCGGTGCCTGGGGCAGACTGCGCACGTTGGGCAGGCTGTCTCAATGTCACAGCCTTCACCTCATCAGCAGAACACAGAAGCCACACAGCTGCGGGCAGGATCTCGTGGCCAGCAACAGAAAGCCCTTTAATGAAGAAGCGCAGACGTCACACCTGGGCAGAGCCACAGGGTGCTGGTCTGTTGAGCCTGAGCTCCTGGCAGCCTGAGCCAGGAAACTTCTCGCCCGCCGCCTCCTGTGAACATGCCCTGTGCTTCCTCCCACATGTGCAACTGGGCGCTGTGGTTGAGAAGCCGACCTCTGAACTGTAACTGAACCAGGTCACAGCCCAGCTCTGCCCCCGACTCGACCCGGCTCTGTGCCTATGGTGCACGCACCAGGCTTGCTCCGCCCCAGTACTTGTCACAGCTCTGTCCTGTCTGGGCTGCCCTTCCTCCTCCTTCTCAGGCCTCGGTCTGTCCGCAGCCTCTCACAGTGGACCCTGAGCACTCTGTGCAGAGTCCGCCCCTCACCCCCAGGTCTTGTTTCACTGGCTGTGTGACCTTCTCCATACCGGAGGATGCGCTCCCTCTGCTCCCTACCCAGATACAAGCCCTGCACTTGCAGGACCTTCTCTATTATGCATCCACTCTGAATCCCACACTAAACAGTCCCTGGCTGTAAGCAGACACTCCGCCAAGAGCCCTGAACAGGAGACAGTGGCACTGAACTTAGACACAGCGGGGTGGGGACTCTCACCCCACACCGCCGCCCCGGCAGCCTTCCTCCCAGCCCTTCTGCTCTCCCTTCTGTGGTGGTGCCTGTTGCACTGTGTTGTGCCCTACACAGAAGGTCATCAGGCCTGTCTTGAAGAACCAGTGTGACTGTACAGGTCCTCAGGGCCTTCAGCCACCACACCAGAACTCGATCTGTCCCAGGGAAGACAGCCGGGTGTGCAGTCTGGCTCCACAGGTCCCAAGACAACGCTCTTCCAAGGCTCAGAAAGGGATTTGTGAACTCAGCTCACAAAGAGGCCTCGAAGACCCTGAACATGTGGCTTCTCTTTAGCAGCATAGCAGCCACACTTCAGCTCAGATGCTGCTCCAGGGTTTGTATAGAGAACAACGGGGGGGGGGGGCACAAGGCTTTACTTTCAGCCACTTTGAGGCAAGTGTAGATTTAAAGCAAATATTTTACTTCTGCAGAACTTCTTTTTGCCTTAAGCACAACAGCAACATTAACCTTCAGAAGGGAGTGAAAACTTTAGATGATAAACATTTCTTATCACTCTCGCTACTCCCTCTGAAGCCCTAACTTGGAAGGAAAGCAAATGAGGAGGATACAGTGCTCCCTCTCAGCTCAGCATTGAAGGTCCTGCTCTATCCCCCTGGCTGGCGTTTGTCACCGTAAGACACTGATTTGTACTCAGGAAAATTTATGAGCATTTACTACAGTCGTGCACAGAAGTTCCTGGGGGATTTTTGAACCTTTACAACAAAGATAAATTTCCTTCCTCCCCTCCTGTGCTTGGCTATCTTTACCCATTAGTACTGGGATCTGTCAGGACACTCTAACCAATGCCAGTGTCGCTTGGGTCATGTGCCCACACCATCCCCCAAGGGGGCTTGAGAGGGGAAGGCTGCAAAAATGGAGGAAGAAGCTCCCTGGAAACCCAGACTCAGGGGAGGAACTGGCGTGCTGCTTGATTCTTGGACAGGGGCACCTCACCTGCAGGGAGCGCCCCACCCCCTGCCAGGGCTGAGCTTCCAATGTGGGCCTGGGCAGCTGGACTGCTGTGTTCCGACCTCACTTGGCCTGGACTGGACAGTGACATCAGGGCACAGAGGGGCATGAGGAGCCCGCAGCGTGGCACAGGGGACTGCATCTGGGGTAGAAGCTTTGTTGGGTCAGAACTAGATATTCTGATATCAAAAGAATAAGAAAGCAAAAGAACAGTGTGGAAATCAAATCAGGAGTCCTTCAGGCCTATGTCCTGAGCTACAGCCCCACTTTCTTTTGAGACAGGACCTCACAAGTCCCTGGGCTCAAATATGCAGCCCTAAGTCAGCCTCGCAGAGTGTGGGGTTATGGGCGGGCACCATCGTGCCTGGCTCTTTCTCATTCCCCATCGTGCAACCCTTCAGGAAATTCCATGAATGCTACTTTCAAGATATGTCTGAGTCTGGTCACACCATCGTGTGTGCGAGCCCAAGTCATAACCCTCCTCCCTCCTTCCCAAGGCCTCCTGATCTCCATTCTCTACTGGCGAAGGCTCATAAGCCAGTCACCACGGAGGTTCTCCAGCGTGTACCCCAGGAAAGGCAATTCTCCTTCAAAGCCTTCTCGCAGCTTCCCGTCTCCCCCAGAGGAAAAGCTACATCCCTTTCAGTAGGCTCGGGCCCAGTGGCCCCGCACCCCCTGCCCAGCGCTTCCCTGACCCTAATGCCTCCTGCTTCCTCCTTGCTCGCTGGCCAGGGCATCCTTCCCTGCAGCACCTCCTTCCAGAAACTCGTGGTTGTATCAAATCTTCCCCAAGTGTCCGCTTCCTTTGTGGCTTCCCAAATGCCACCGGAAGACTAAACACAACTTTCTACTCTACTCTTCCTCCCCCTTGCTGAGGGACCGAACTGTCACAGATAAGCATATTCCTTCAACATACCTTCCGGACTTCACCTCACCTGGTGGGAAAATTTTCTTAACTACAGAAAAGTGTGCTGAACCCAACGAGGCATAAAAAAGAAAAAAAGCAAAGCACTTACAAAGTCCCCAGGGGCGGGGGTGGTCCTGGAAGCATCATGCTGAGATGGGCCGGAAAGCAAAGGGCACCGCTGCCGCCAGCAACTTCATTGACGAGAAATGTCTGGGACGCACACAGGGCACAGAAAGCAGACTGGTGGTTGCCTCGGGCTGGAGGCTAAATGCCACTGAACTGCACACTTTCAATGGGTGGACTATGCAGTACATGGATTAAATCTCAATAAAGCTTTTTAAAGTTTTTTCAAAGAGTTAATATCACCTGGAATTAAAATGTGATCACCTTGCCATATTTGCCATATTGTTATAATTCTTATAATAAAAGAAAATATCACTGAAGTTTAAGTCTCTTTCATACTCTCATCCCCCTAGCTTATATTTTGTTACATTAAGAAATTACTCAAGCCAGGCATGGTAGTGTATGTCTGTAATGCCAAAAGTTTAGGATTCTAAGTCAGGAGGAGCACAAGCTTGAAGCCAGCAAGAGCAATTAGCATGACCCCATCTCAAAAAAAAAATCTAAAGAGTTCAGCCTTCCCTGGGTTTAATCCCAGCAGTGAAAAAACCTTAAAAATTTGATCTGTAATTTTAATACTAGAGTCTTCAGCCATGTGAGCCCGACCTGCCATTCCCTTTGCAATCTGAGTCCCGGTTACGTGGAAGACTCTGCAGGCCTTCCCCAGCCCCGGCCCCTCTGGGCTCAGGGATCTCCGCACAGGGCTGAGCTGGTCATTTCAAGGGCCTGGTGTGAGCCGGAGAGGGGAGAGAATGCGGGCCATTAACTTGGCCCCAACCCTGTAGCGGCGCCTCCAACGGTCCTGGCCAGCCCAGCCATCTCTGCAGCTGGCTCCAAACCCTCACACACACGAAAGTACTGAGAGAATGGGCAGCTTGCACACGTGCACCGAGTGCATTATACCGTCCCGAGGGAGCCGGATCCTGCCTGAGCTGAGAAGGCCTGGCGGGGTCCTGGGCTGAGGCGAGAAGATGGAGCACCGGCTCAGGCTGAGCAGGTGTCCTCGGGGCAGCTGCCCCCCACAGCCCCAGCTCCCCAGCCTGCGCCCTGCTGAGTCAGTTGTCTCTGCACATGGAAACCCGGAAGGGTGGCCCAGGCAGTGCTCAGCCACGCTCCTCTCTCCCCCTCTCCGGGCAGCACGGGGAAATGCTCACAGCACAGCTCCCACCAGCCCCACACAAAGCCTGGGCTGGGAAGAGGCCGGAGGCCCAGGCTGTCGGGGAGAAAGATCTCAAAAGATCCCAGCAAGGGGTCTGCAGTGGAAGGAGAGCAGCACTTTCTCCTCCTGCCGTTCACTCCGAGCTTGTGGAGTCCACCAGCAGCTCTCGGGCCCAGAGCCTCTTATCAGCATGTTCTCTCAGTATGTCCGAGGACCCAGAGTTCCCTGGACAGAATACAGAAAGAGACAGAGCCACAGGCTGGCCGTGGGGTTTTCCAAAAGAGCACACACAAAAAAGCCGGGAAAGCCAGGCCCCAGGCCCCACGGGCTCATATCTGAACTCCTCCTGTCTCAGTTCTTTCCAGCACCAGAGTCAGACGCAAGCAAACAAATTAATACACCTCTCCATGTGCCAGACTCTGCAAAAAACACCAGGAAAAAATGGGGTAAAACATTAGAAAATGAACGATTAAGCTCCTTTCTGGTTGCAAATGCTAAGTGGCAGCAGCGAGGGCACAGTGACTCGGAGGCTCCTTCTGGGACCAGCCCTCTGTGGGCACATGGGCTGCAGAGGCTCCAACTGAAAGGAAATTAACTACCGTGCCAGGCAGCACAGTATAAATATGTATAATATAAAAGGCCAAACAATCCAACTTCTAAGTGATAATATGGTAGAATATCTTCCTAACAGCACAATACATGAGACTTCTCAAATAGGACACAAAAAGCACTTTTCATAAAGGAAAATACTGATATTATAACAGGATACAACTCGTAGACCTCTGGATTTTTCAAAAGAAAGATACAAAAGAAATGCTCATAGATTCAGCCTGGGGTTAGGTAATGACAGCACACAGCCCTGTCCCTTTGGGCAAATAAAGTTTAATTAGAACACAGTCACACTCATCCACCCACTGGGTCTTTGGCTGTTTCTCACGTCCCAGTGACAGAGCTGAGTAGCTGTGGCAGACACCGTCTGATATGTGAAGGCTGAAGTCCTAACTGATAGGATGGGTATGAGCTTTCCAGCACTATGACAAAATGTCTGTAACAGCCAAATTATAAAGAGGAAAGGGTCATCTTGGTTGTCAGTTTCTGAAGCTGTAGTCCCTCCCCAGAGCTTTGGCCCCTGCAAAGCCACATATCATGGCAGGTGTGTGTGTCCAAGGAATACTGCCCCCTTGTCAGCTGGGAAGCAAAGAGATGAAGGAGGACACACAGAGGCCCCACAGTCCCTTGAAAGGCATGTCATGGCCTAGGGACCTGTTACAGGGCACACCTCCTACAGGTCCATCAGCTACCAGTATTGCCCCCTGGGTACAATGCCCTGGCACACGGGCCCTGGGGGAACATTTAAGACCCAAACTGCAGCAGGTTACAGAACACACTGTCTGATCCCTGCACTGAACATTTCAGTACTGAAAAGGGATCTATTACACTCATGTCGATCAGACTCCTAACACATAAGCATCAGGATTTCACTGGGAACACTCACAAACTCAGTCTTAAATCACAGAAGTGAGGAGTTCCAAAGCCAGTCAGGACAATCTAACTCTGGACAGCCTTTTCTGCTGTCAGCATCCTTGGCTAAGGAAATCTAAGAATGCTGGTGCACAGGAGATGCAATGACTGCTTGGGAAGGTGGGCACCGCGGGTGCAGTGCTGTCCGTGCACCCCCTGAGGGGCCTCACACTGGGAGTGTGTCGCCCTCACTAGCTGGATTCCCAACAGAGCCATAGGACGCCCTCTCTCGCATCACACGGTGCACACTTAGGCAACAAAACAGTGGGGCGAGCACGAGGCTGACGAGGACCCACAGAACAGAACAGTGACTCCACGACAGACCCCAGGGAGGGACCCTGGGCTCCCGGCAGACAGCAGCAGATTTCTGCACAAGCACCTCTGGGTGAAGACATTCAAACAGAAACAGAGGAAAAATGATCCCTAATGCACACCATACATGCACATCAGTTTCCAGCTTATTTTAGGTCCATACATAAAAGCCTCTAACAATAAAGATTCTAAAAGATAACATAGTAGAACAGGAAAGATACATAAGACTTCTCAAACAGGATACAAAAAGCACTCTTCATAAAGCAAAATATTAATATTTTGAATTACATAAAATTAGAAATTTCTGCTCATCAAAACCTTCAGAGGGTAAAAAGACAAGTCACAGAGTAAGGGACAAGTCTGCCAGGTATACGACCCAAGGACCATTACTCATGTTACATAGAAACACCCATAATAAAGGAATTTTTTTAAAACTTTGAGCAGATATTCCACAAAAGATACTAAATCACCCTAAAAAGATATTCACAGTCACGAGTCTTTAAATAGAACAAAAGGGGCAGCCACTCCATAAACACAAGAATGGCTCCGATGAAGGAGGCAGCACTTCTCATGGCTAGGTCCAAGTGTCCCCTCTCTGTGTCCAGGGGTGGGGCCTCTGGAAGGTACCGGGACCATGCAGGGGCTCTGCTCCTCCACTGACAAGCTTGTAGCCAGGCATGGTGCCCGGTGGGCAGGTTAGAAAGGCAGGGCCCAGAGGCATGATGGGAAGGAGGCCCCTCCCCTTCCAGCATCTCTCCTTACTCCAACTCCCCAACCACCCTGACAGGCAGCTTTCCTGGGCCAAGCCCTTCCACCTCAGTTTTTCCGCTTTAGGGCCAGCCAGCCATGATGCACAGCCCCTGCAGCCTCTCCTCCAAGTGCAGTGGCAGATACCGTGTTGCAACAGTAAAGAAAGTGACGATGCCACAGGCCAAGTGTCGATGAGCACAGGACTCTCAAACGTTTTTGATGGGAGTGTAATTGACACAGCTCCCTGGACATGGCCTGATCTAAAGGTGAAGCACGTGAGCTGCGTGAGCACTGTGCACTGGACATGAGTATGAGAATGCTCGAGGAAGTGCTTGAGACTGTACAGAAACATCCTCTTAAGAATGCACTGGCAGATACTTTTCATAAAGGCTCAAGCTAGAAATAACCTGAAGAATCATCACCTATAAAATGGACTCGTGAAGCATGTGTGCCACAGTCATGCAGCAGAGCACCAAACAGTGATTTAGAATGGAACCGACTGCTCTCCACACAACACGGATGAACCCACAAGCTCTTAGACAAAGTGGCACAGGAATGCCCATGTGACTCTCCATTCAAACAAAGGCAAAATGGGCAAAACTACCCTGTGCCGTAGGTGGCCAGGATCAGGCCTGTGGGGAGAAGCTGCCCAGTGGCCAGAGGCAAACAGGAGGACAGTTCCCAGGAGGCAATGTCACCCCTCATGAGCTGGGAAGTGGTGCCCGGGGCACTCAGCACACTTAGAGTTCACTGCTGTGTGCTACACTTCACTATGGACAGTGTCCCCATGTGCACAGGAGTAAGTATGCAAATTGTTTCTTTGCAAAGTGAGTATGTAGAATAGCCCTCCACAGATCTCAGTGTTATTCCAAAGAGGAAAGTGCCTTAGGACACTAAAAGGTCACAATGAAAAATATAGAATAAAGGGGTCTGTTAAATTTGAGTACATTTCTTTACCTCTACTGGAGTTGTCCATGAAGTTCCCAAAGCCACCTGTATGCCTGCAACGGTAGCCTCCAGCCCGGCATGCTGCCTGCTGCCCCCTACCCACTGCCCACTGCCTGCCACCCGCTGCCAGCATTGGCATGGATTCCTATGCCTGCTTTTCCTCCTCTGCTGTAACAAACATCTCAGCCCCAGCATGTCCGAAACCAACCGCACCCTCTCCAGCCATATCTTTCTGCCACTCCTTTGAAGGAGCACCGCCCTTCTAGTTGTTCAGATCAAAAGCTCTTGTGTAACTCTCTCCCCTTTCTTGTAGCCCACCTTCCGTTCCACTCAGGATGAGCTCCCACACATCCCTGTGCACAGCCAGCCGCGTCAGTCCACTGCTCCCAGCTCCCTGAAGGCGGGAACTGAAACATACTCCATCATGCATGTGTCACATGTATCTGCACGCACAAGGTCATTTCTAGTCATTTTTCATCGAGATTGCTCATAACTGCTGACAAGTTTTTGTGCAGTTTATTCCCCCACCAAATTGAGGCGACTCTTCAAAATGGGCATGAGCACATACCATCCCCGTTGATCATGGGGAAGCAACTTGCCAGAACCACACAATCAGTGCAGGGCAGAGCATGGTTCAAACTAGAATCTGACCCCAAACCCACCTCCTGTGCCTTCCTCTCTGCTCTTGTGAAGCTGCCTTTTAGGACTGCTGGGTCCCAACTGGTCACAGCTTCCACAGGGGAATTGAAATCAGCCACTTGGTCCATCTTTGCAGTGCTACAGCACACCTTATAAAACTTGTCATTTCAGGATACAGGGTATGTATTAAATTGTGGCGTGAGCCAAAGGTATTTGGATACATACACATGCAGATATGCATATGTATACACATATATATATATATACACATAGGCAAAGGATGATGGGAATGTACTGCAGATATTTCAACGTAAAAGCATTATGAGAAATGACACACTGCTATGAATTAATCTCAAAATTGCCCCCCATGCTTCAAATGTATCTATCCTATGATTCTCTACAAACTCACACTCAAAAGGCTTCCACCTGTCCCTCCCGGTGGTGTGTTATGCAATGGATTATAGAGTGAGGTTTTCAAGATGGGAGAATTGCTGTGGCCCTTGAAATTAGTGGCATCCCTGCAGCCTCAGAAAGCTGACACTCTCACCTCTCTGCAGCCAGCGCGGGCCCGTGTTCTCTCCTCTATGCATCTCTGCCTGTTCTGGAAATGCGACGGGCTGCAGACCGCATTTACGGAGCCAGGGCAAGCATCTGTCCACTGCTGGAAAAGCCTCGGGCCCTTCCGGGTCCACCTTCCCACCACATAGGGCTGGACTGGGCTTAGCGAGGGTGTGAGCACCTAGGCACCTGGGCGGACTTCACAGCACCAGCCAGGAGATGCAGCCAGGGCTGCCCTGGGTCCCTGCCTGCAGCTCCCCTCCTTTGCTCCCTGGCTTCACCCAGTCCCAATCTTCCGAGAAGGCTGTCAGAAGCATTCTTCTCCCCTCATAAATGCTTAATTAGCCCTGCTACACTTCAAACCAGACCTTAATCATAAGATGCCAAGAAAGACATTTTATCCTAAATAAGTCACTGCATATCTACTTGTGATTCCCTGAAAAACGCAGGTATAGAGAGGAGTAGGCAGCAAAGCAGGGTACGCAGACTGCGGGGAGACTCGACTCCTGCAGACCAGATTGGCAGGGTCTCTGTTTACCCTCTCCGCTCAGGCCTAGACTCCAGCTCTGTCCTCACTGCCAAGGAGGGAGAGAGATCTCTGTCCCTCATCCACCTGTCCTGAAAGAAACATACAGAATCAGAGGGTTTCAGCCTTGTCACCTGATTTTATGTTGGGCGTCCCAGGAGGGAAAAAGGGGTGACCAGAGGGCCTCCACCCCCTACATATACTCGTCTGTGACAGTGCTGCAGACGCATGCTGTGCAGTTGTAGCTGGAGAACTAGTGTATGAAAAAGCATCCCAGAGGCTGAAACTAGTCATTGAGATGCGAGTTCACGACCTCAGATGTCCATGGGAAACTGCTGCCACTCAGCTCCCCCCAACCTCCGACCACAGCGATGCCTCAGAGGCGCTGAATGCAGACTTCACACATCTCTGTTCATAAGAGCAGCCAGAGAGGAGAGGCAGGCCCAAACTCCACCTTCGCAAAGGGGAGCAGCCCCAGAGGATCCGAAGACTCTCTGGTCATCACACCCCATGTTTACTTGATGCCCTCCCCAGCTCACAGGAGCCCTCAGCAGCTCTCGTGACTCCTGCTCTTGTCAGAAACTCTGCAGCTCAGCGTCCTACTCGAGCCTCGCTTGACACTCCAGAAGTTTACACTTAAGGGGAAGCACTGGCCTATCCTTCGTGAGTCCACCAAGGGACAAGAAGATGCAGCAGGTTCGTTCATCAGTAACCAGCGCTGGACCAGAGAAGCTGTGAAGGTGTCACTGCGGCCTTCCTCCTCGACACGGCTTGCAGCTCTATTCCCAAGTGCCAGTGGCCATAAAGGAACTTGTGTTTCAATTGGGGACTGCTAGGGTGGTACTGCCTGATTAACTAGATTTGTAATGAACATTGAATGCTCAGGGAAGGAGCTTTCTGAACGGGAGCTTTCTTGGCCAGCATCATCGAGGCCATGGAGCTAAGCTCTGGCTACACAGTGAGGTTGTGCAAGAGAATGTGCATTTCTCCAGACACCGTGTCTTGTGACCTTTCCCAGCCCTCTCAAAGGGAGATGGCTGTTCCTTCGCACTGAAAAGGCCAGGGAGGCTTTCCAGGCCACAAGACGGCATGTGGAATTGCCTATCTTTCTCAGGCAGGCTAGCTTTCTGAATTACCTGGTAACAGCTTTCCTGATGAGCCTGAAAACAAACTGTCTCCAGTATAAAACAAAGGCCAGGAGTTCTGCTGCTAGCAGAAAAATTGACCAGTGGCTAACACATGACTGAAGCTTTCTTTAAATTATTAAATTTCTCCAGGCCAGCTGGGAGCAAAAGTTCTTTGTCCTGTCTTCTACCAGGCTGCTGCTTTTGCTGACCCAATTTAGCAATGTGGAATCTAGTATCGCTTTCTCCTGGTCCCCGTGACTCTCACAGTGAGTCAGCCCAGATTAGTAGGAGGATGTCACCTTTTCTGTATGAAATATGCCATCATTAGCCTCATTTGACCTGAGTTCTAGAACTGCCAGACCATCCAGTGGTGATACAGTTGGACAAGTTGCTCCCAAACCCAGGCAGAGACTTCCCAGGGACACAGGGATTCTGCCATCACCAGCCTGAGCTCCCCAGGCTAGTTCAGCCTTGCGTTTCCCTGGGATGGGTAAAGACAGCAAAAGCTCACGTTGTTTCTTCTCACACTGCTGGACACACTGAGATCATGGTGATGGCTCAGGCCTGGTCACCACCCACATGTCGCTGAAGACACAGAAAACCCCCTTTGCTGGCTTACTCTAACCTGCTAAGCCTTAGTTTCTGGTCTCTGGTCAATCTACCTGACTGTCGCCAAGAACAAAGATCTGTACCAGCCAGAGCTTGCAGGAATTCACTGGGTGGCCTCCCACAACTACACCCTGGCTGCAGCAATGCCAGCCTCTGCAGCAATGGGCAGCTCCGGTTCTGGTTCTGCTTTCAGTGTTGCCCAGTTGGCACAAAGAGAGTTCCCCAGAGACTCAGCGTAAATGTTTTATGCAGCGTCTGGAGCACAGAGGACAACAAGGAACAGGTTGTGAGCTGTCAGAGCTGGATGGCTACAGTTGGAGCAGAAGCCTGGATTAGTCATAACCAAAGCCATGAGACTGTAGCGATAGGCAAAACAGCCTGGAGGAGGGAAGACTGGGCCTGAGGAGCTTGAACCTGGTGGGCATCGTGAGTGAAGGCCCGTCTCCCTGGCCCTCAGGGAATGGAAGCGGTTCAGAAGTGATGCTCTCCACACCCCAGCAACAGCGAGCACTGTGTCTCGCCACCTCCGAGCAGCACGCCATCCTCACAGGCTACGTATTTCACTCTCCAGCCCTGACAGTCTTCAGTGTATCTCCTCTGCAGGGTATATAAGCGACTGGACAAAAGGACATAAAACCTTTAGGAATAGATTAGGTACCTTTATAAACACAGAACTGAGCTCTCACTCTAAAGCAAAACTACTGTGAGAGACTAAAACAAATTCTCCCGAAGATAACTACAGTCCAATCCCTGGAACTTGAAATGTTCTTCTCAGATGGCAGAAGGGCCTCTGCAGGCGTGATTAAGGAGCCAGCAGTGAACAGATCACATGAGACTGGCTCAGTGGGCCTTAAATGCCATTACAGGTGCACTGCTAAGAGCGAGACAGAGGGGAGCGAGAGGTCACCCACACAGAAGAAAAGGGGCAACGTGGCCATGGCAGAAATGACGGCCTGGAGCCACAGGACGCAGCAGCTGCTGGGAGCTAAAAGGTGAGGAGCAGCTTCTTCCCTTCACAGGAGAGTTGAGGACACAGCCCTGCTGCCATCTTGGCTCTGGACTTAGTTGTGAATGTCTGTCCCCGCCATAGGAGCCATTACCTCCACGAAAGAAACTTATGAAAAGAAGTGAGGCTAAATGCCAGAGTGACATCACACACTAACATGCTGGTTCTTGACTCAAGGCATTTGCTAGTCTTCACAATGATGCTACAGTTCCTGGCCGCAGAGAGGTGCTGGGGCCACAGGACCGCTAGGACGGAGGAGTGAAGACGGCAACACCGCACACACTCACACACACACACACACACACACACACACACACACGTAGGTCAGCTGCCAGAGAGGGCTTTGACCTCGGGAGCAAATGGGACTTGAGCTAAGGCTTGCCAACAGCTAACAGAAATGAGGGAGCCTGTTTGCCTCTGAGTGCTGCACTGCTTGGGAGGGAGCTGCTTAAATAATGCCGTTACCCTGAACCTCCCCTCATATTGGCTCAGATTTACTGTACCCAGGACTGACGGAAATCCCCCGCCTAGAAACTGGCCTTACTATGGTAATAGTATCTCAAGATAAATCCCACAGACATGGACTCGAGTGTCAAACTTACAGAGTGGCGCAAGAAGCTAGAAGCTATTCTGGATGTGAGCCAAAGGAAAACTGAAGGATTGTATTCAAGAACATCAGCTTATCAAATGCCTTGGTAAGTATGACTTTAAACAGTCAAATAAAGATAATATCAAGAGCAAGAGATTGTTTTAAAAATATACCTGGATGATTTGAAAACTACTCACATAGAACTATTAGAAAGACATTAAAGGAAAAACAAATCGTCTGAGTCTAGCTAACGATTAGATGTACTCAGAAAATTAATGAACCAGAAGCACATTATATAAACACAGCTGGAGACAAAGACGGAAAATAGGAAGGAGTTCAGATTGGAGTCCAATGCAGACCAGGAGTTTCTAAAAGAGAGGGATAGAGAGAACGGGGGAGAAGCAAGTGATTAGAGAAATAAGTAGACAAATGTTTTCCAGGACTGAGACACATACCCTGATCTCAGAATCACAAGCCCCAGAGAAGATTAGAAAAATTAGATCCACAGCAGAACTTCATGGAAAAAGGTTTTAAAAGCAAATCACAGAAGGCAGATGGCGCACGGCACAATGACACTAAGACCAACAGAGGCCAAAACTAGCAATAGCAGCCAGAGGACTATCGTCCCCAAAATGGTGAAAGAAAGTAACTCAGCTAGGAAATTTAAATCCTGCAGGTCTCATTCCCCATGGCGCCAGACACAAAACCTAAAACAGAAAGTGCGGGGCCCACTGTACCAAGGTCTTTCGGAGTTGGTCCTGCCCTTCCCTGTACCTCATCCCCACCCTCTGTGAGGGTCCCAGATGAGCACAGATGGGCTCTGGAATCCAGCCCTCCAAACCTGCAGGCACTCTCCGATACTCTCTCCTATCAGGCCACAGCCATGCTGCTTACCAGGCAGGGGGTTCTGCCCTGGGGTCTTTCCCTCTCACCCACCGTGGCACGACGACACTTCCTCTGGGCAGATGGAGTTGTGTGTCCACCACCAGTGTCCCAGGGCCCCCCACTCCGCCTGCTTCCTCCTCCCCTCCTCTGATCCAAACCCTCAACCCCCTTTCTGTCCTTCCACCCAGCCCTGTGAATGAAGACACGGATCACAGGTCAAGACCACCTGCCTCGATCGCCAAACACAGCCCCCTGTGTCCCTGGTGAGTTCTGGCCCCACTGTCCCACCTCCAAAGGGCGGTCCACATTCTCTCTTCCAACCACAGGACGGGCCTGCTCTCTGCTGCCCAGAGCCCCGTCGGTGCCTGCTCCTGAGGTCACTGGAGGCTGTGGTCACTGGAGACTCAGAAGGACCAACCACGGAAATTTCTTTTAAGATTCATTTCTCTGGGCTGTGGATTTAGCTCAGTGTCCTGGTAACAATGTACAACAGTGCCAGGCATGGTGACTCACACCCACCAGCAACCAGTACCACATACCACATTGCCATGTGTGGTGACTCACACCTGTAATCCCAGCACTCAGGAGGCAGAGGCAGGAGTATTGCTGAGTTTGAGGCTAAGTTCAGGACTAGCCTGAACTACAAAGCGAGACTCTGTCTCAAAAAACTAAAAAAAAAAAAAGATTCACTTCTTACCATGGACTCTAGGCCGACTTTCAGCCTGCATGTACAGTCAGGGTGACTTCCTTCCAGAGATGCAAAATCTCTTGGAATCTCCCCCAAGAAGGGCTCCCACAACCTGCCACATCACCACTGGGGTCCCTGAGACCAGCAGAGCAAGGAACGGTCTCCTCCAGGCTCTGTCTACCCTCTCCGAGTCTCCTGAGCACTCCCTCACCTCAGAAATGGGTAACGACTCTGAGGAGCTCAGAGACCAGTCTCGTCTCAGAAAGTCCAAGCTGGACAGTCGTCCTGGGGCTCAGTGCCCATCACAGCTTTGTCTTCACTCTCAGGTGGAAGAAAGGCACTAGGGACCTTCCCAGTGTCTGAAGGGTCTTTCCCCTGGCCACGTACGTGGGCACTGGGCTCTCACTTGGGAAGATGCATGCTAGGTAGGGCAGGTAATGTGAAGGACAAAGGAAATTCATTGTCTGTGATCAAAGGCTTAGCTCCATCAGCTCATTCCAGACACGGTCAAAGAGACAGATGAGATCTGAATTGGTCCACGAGAGACAGACAGAGAGACATGGTCTAGGACTATAGTAAAGCCAGGACGTGGCTCATCAAGGTCTGAAAGTCCCACTGGAAGTGGGGGTGCAGCTGGGACCCCAGGGCACCAGGGAGATGTTTGTTTCAGAGTAACTGACACAGACTTCTGTAAGCTCACTACTCCATCCGCACACCGGCAGCTTCCAGCCTCCCAGCAGTCCTCCCTCTTGGGGGCTGCATGATGCCTCACACGGAGGCCCTTCTCTTCCTTTGTGCACAGTTGATTCCCATGGTAGCTGCGCTTGGTCAGGAACCAGCCCCTGGCGGGGAACGGGGGGGGGGGGTCATGTTTTCCTTCAGAGTCTGAGAAGCCCACGGCTGCTGCATCTCATCTGGGAAGAGCTGGGCTAGAACTTGGGCTAGAGCTTGCTTGGTGCAAGAACACGGATGTGGCGACTTGAGTCTTCCACATTTAGCAGCAGTGTCAGGGGACCACATTGGGCCAAGAGAACACAACTCTTGGTGTGAAGCCCAAGTGACCAACCAACTGTGATGGCCGAAGCACAAGGCCAGGCCTGTCCCTCCGCATGCTGCAGAAGAGACAGTATCTCTGTGGTCTTCTTCGCCATAGAGCTTTATCGTCAGAGGTCAGCTTCAAGCAGGAAGCCTATTACTCAGCCATTCGTTGAAGCCCCCGTTTTCCTTGTGCTGAGCCACACCCACGTCATCTCACCACAGGCAGACACTTCCTCTGTTCCCTTGAGCATTGCTATAGAGGGCAGATGGCCACCCTGGTGTCACCGGGGAACTTGTGCAGTAAAGGTTTAGTGAAGACCTCTCCTTTCACAATGTCATTTTGGCCCTGTACAAGCCCAAGCCAAAAACAGGACCATCCTGGAGCCTCAGGATGACTACTTGTCCCCACAGCCTGCCTCTATCACACCAGGTGGCTGTGATGATGGGAAACCCCAGTGGCTCCAGCCATTAGGGCACAGCTTCTGTCCCCTGCATCACACGGGCAAGAGGTGACTCTCAGCCGGAGGGGTGTGTGTGCACAGAGGAAGAGTCCGTGGTGGCCAGTGGAGGAGAGGCCACACCAAGCACGTGACAGGAGCAGGGACAGCGATGCCACTGACGCCAGAAGCTGCCTGGCAACCGCCCTGCTCATTGGAGCTAATACTTCAGCTAGCGGCTAACTGCCAACCTGAGCGGGACACAGCTCCCACAATTTGACCCTTGGAATTTAAAATCTTTCATTTGTTAATGCACATAACCAGTGGGGAGCTGAGGCAGAAACAGGACTTCATCTCTTCTGGAGATAAGACACAGCAACCCTCTTGTTGGGCTGAGAAGCAGCCCCAGTGTTCTGCCGTGCTGGCTCCTACTTCAGACCAACATCTGCTTCTTCCCCTGACTTCTTTTTTTTAGGTTTTTTGAGACAGGGTCTCACTTTGTGGTTCAGGCTGGCCCTGAGCTCAGCCTCCAACTCACATCACAGCAATCCTCCTGCCTCTGCCTCCCGAGTGCTGGGATGACAGGCGTGAGCCACCATGTCCGGCACTGTGGTATGTGGTACTGGTTGCTGCTGGGGTGAGTCTTCACGTCCACTATTGTATGTGGTGACCAGGGATCGAACCCGGGCCCTTGTGCTTGCAAGACAGGGCCAGAACCACTGAGCTCACCCCCCCACCACCACTGACTTCTTAACTTTAAACCACCTCCTCTGGAATCAGATGACCCCCATTTCGTTTAAGTAACACTTGAGTTTTATTTATTCAGCTGCCCCTTATCAGGGTGACCATATAAAATAAGGCCGTGCCAAATCACCCTCAAAAACAGGAGAAACTGTCTCCCCAGGCCAGCCGAGTCCTTCCTCAAACATCTGTTTGTGACCAGTGGGTGGAATTTACTTTCATAATACTGTTGATTCCTGGCCTTGGGAGTTGAGGCAAAAAAAAAAGATGAGGTTGGCCAAGGGAAAAAGGAAACAACTTTCATTGCTCAGAAAGACATGCTCTAATTCCTAGTCTTACCGTACAAGATGGAACAGACACACTATAACAAATACCAAGAGTGACATCAAATGTTTATATGCAGTGCACTCTGCCCGAGGGACTACTGGGATAACACTCTGTGTGTGATAATTCACTGTCCGGCTCACTACTGCTAGAGAAAGTGGTAAACCATCTTCCCCTTTTTGTGGATAAGAGAGGTCAAGGTAATTGCCTGATGTTTCACTGCCAGTAAACGCAGAACTGGGACTAAACCTAAGCCACTGAGAGCTTCGGTTCCTCCTATACCCATGAGCCCCTGCTTCTGCTCAGCCAGTCCCAGGAGAAATATGCCTGCTTCCAGTGCGAGGACACGTGGGAAGACTGCTGCCCACAGCCAGGGCCAGTGCCCACACTGCTTCTTCCGAGCTCTGAGGACCCCACTTTGTCCTGTTGCTTTTCCTTCGCCCTCTGCCACTGCTGGAGACTTCTTGAGGTCAAGCTGCGGTCTGAGAGATGGCACCATCACTGACCACAGGAGACAGGTCACTGGGGATTGGTAAGAAACTGTCACCTTCAGGCCCAGGGTGGAAGGTAGACAGGGAGGAGCTGCATGTTGCAGACGACATGAGAGGCCAGTGCCCAGCACCCTGCCCATCCGAGCTCCCACATGTCTCTTCCCCTTTAAAAGCAACTGAGAGTTCTCGATTTGACTCGGGATAAACTGTTTTCCCCACTGCCCTTGATTCTGCAAGCTCACTGGAGAGCCATAACGGAGAATTACTCTTGCAAAGCAGAATGAACATAACCACAATGTTGCATTGCTAGATTCCACTAAAACCATCTGATGTGCTAACAGCTGCTTTGAAGCCTTCCCTGATGGCATTTAAGGAGAAAACAGATGGGTCAACATCTTCAGATAAAACTGTGATGTGGCCAGCACCATGGGAAGTTTAAGGGTCTATAGCTTAAGGGTCACCACAGTGACTGATCTCAGGCGGCTCCTAGTCTAACACAGAAGATGTCAGGTGGCTTCTGAGCCACAGTCCAGGGGCTAAAGCCTGGTCACCTGCCTGGCCCCTTCCCTCTTCCACCCGCTCTTGTGCTGGGTCTGAATTCCTGCAGTGTCAGCAAGTCACACCGGACAGAACAGTGTTAGTCATTCCGGTCCAGCACAGTAACACTGCAGAAATGAGACAGGCTGCAAATCAGCTCAGGTGACGCAGGAGCTCAGCAAGTCAGAGCCTGGCACTGGGGCCACACCGCCAGGAGCGGTGGCCTGCAAGCCAGGAAGGGTGCCAGGCGGAAGGATGAGCCAAGGCCCTTAGCAGAGAGGTAGCCACCCACCAAGTCAGAGGCGCCAGCCAGAGACTGTGAGACCCAAGGAGAAGAAAAACAAAAGGGGCGAATCAGCAGCCACAGTCAAGGGTCGCCCAGGTGGAGTCTACTGCCCGCCCTCTCAGAACCACCCACCATCCTCAGTAGGGTATAGTGAAGAGCCAGAAACTACAGCAACGCTGGACAGCATAAAGTCAACCAGTGTGCCACCTGGGAGGCTGGCCTTCTGCCCCCGCCGGAAGGAGGTCGAGCAGGAAGGGTGGAGAATGGCTGCCCCTACCAGTCACGCCTGCTGGCCTGGGCTAGCTTCTCACCCGGCGGCCTAGGGCAATGTGGGTTGGGGACAGACAGAATGGTGACATAGTTTCAGCCTCCAGAAGTGCCTGAAGCAACAGAACTGAGGCCACCAAAGACTGTGAGTGCCATTCTCTCCTCCATACCCTTGAGCAGGACATGGTTTCAAAAACCTATTGCAAAAAAGTTAACCCGAAGCAGTTGCAGAGGGTGTGAAATGGGCTTTTTTGAATACAGGCTTTCAGGTTGGTCTGACTGAGATTAAATCCCAACTCTGGCAACATCAGAGCCTTACCTGTTTAGTGGGAGCCTGCAGGGGGCTGTGGAGAGGAGGCAAACAGGATCTGGTCAGATCTGGGCACACGGCCACACTCAGAGTCATTCAGATGCCTCCTGCGACATATGTGAGGAACTGTCAGGACAGCAGGGGCCCATGTGAGAAGAGTCAAGGCTCCAGGTGCCACCAAGAATTGTGATTTGAAGCGAACTCTCAGCCTGATGCTGTGTGCCCTGTCCTGCTCGATCCTGTCTGCCCCAACTGGTGCCAGGCATGTTGGTTTGGCAGGACCTGCAAAGATTTTCTGCCAACAGCCAGATATTTACTGTATTCTATGAATCATATGGTCTTAGTCACAACTACTCAACTGCTGTTATCTGCTGTCATAGCATGAAAGCCTCATGGACAAAACACATGTGAATGAGGACAGCAATATGCCAATAAAACTTTATTTACAAAAGCAGGTGGTGTGCCAGATTTGGCCCTGAGACTATAGCATCAACCCCAATCCAGGGCTTTACAGTATGTTATTTACACAGCTAGCAATAGCTAGGCTTGGCTGAGCAAGGAAGAATTCCACATGCTTCCACAGCCCCCCAGGCCTTCCTGCTCCACCACTGCAGTGGGTCAGCTTGACGAGGCCCACCCACACTTCACATTTGATAGAACTCCTCCAGCCCCCTGAGTCCCAGGTGCTCCTTCCCTCCCCTTTGCTGCTCCATTCTCAAAAATCAACTTCCTAGGGCCAAGGATTTAACTCAGTGGTTCCAGCACCTGCCTTGCAAGCCCAAGGTCCAAGTTCAATCCCTGGTGCTATATACAACAGTGCTGGGCCTGGTGGCTCACACCTGTAATCCTAACACTCTGGAGGCAGAAGCAGGATTGCTGTGAGTTCCAGGCTAACCTGGGCTACATAGTGAGCTCAGGACCAGCCTGAACTACAAAGGGAGACCCTGACTCAAAAACAAAAAGAATCAACTTTCTCCCCTGGGACAAGGGAAGCACAGGGAATTTAAGAGGTTAAAAACTGGGCTTGAATGTAAGGCCAGGGTTGCCTTCCCACACAGTCCAAAGTCGGCCTGCAGACAGCTGCTGAGAGCTTCCTCTGCCTGTGGAAGTCAATTCGGACTCTCTAAAATGACCTGAGTGAGAGGCTTTATGTAAAAATATAAAGGACCAGGGCACAGTGGCATGTAGGGAGCAGGGATAGGGGACATAGCTAGAAACTTCACAGTAAGTTCTAGTTTCCTGTGAGTCTGATGGCACACAGCAAAATAATTAATAAACAGAAATAACACTTAGAGAAGAAACTGAGCTTGGGCCTGATCCATGCTACTCGGAGTAGCAAGGATGAAAAATCTGAGCCTACCCTCCTTTCCTTCAGTACATAGGGGGCAAGCACGTAACAGGTTACTCAGAGGGCAGCATATCCTTACATCCTAGAACAGTGACGGATTAAGTAGGTGAAGGTCCTGGTGCAGTTCTGCTCTGAAGCATCACAGCACGTGGAATCACTGGGGTCTTTGTTGTTACCAGAGGCGAAGATAAACAGTCAAGTGCTCAGGTCTGGATATGTCATAGCTGGTTTGCCGGCCAGAAAGCTCAACCCAGTCTTAGTCCAATTGTGCAAGTATCTCTCCCAAATAAGATTGTTCTGACAGGAGTATACGCCATAATCCCAGCACTCTGGGAGGCTAATGTAGGAAGATCTCCAGTTTGAGCCCAGCCTGGGTTACTTAAAGAGTCTCAAACATAATTATTTTTTAAAGGGTAGGATATAGCTCAGTGTGAAGATTAGGTTCAGTCCTCAGTACCACACACACACACACATTTTAATTTTAAAAAAACAAGTTGTTCAGAAAACAGCATCATAGCAAGGTTGCGCTGTGCCCATTTCCACAGTATGACTCATGCGTATCACCAGCTCCATCATCATCCTTGAGTCAAGACCACACCTGAGTCGCAGGACACACGGCAGCACCCCACATATACATGGGCCGACAGCTCCGCTTCACGAGGGGCAGGTGTGCCAGGTGGAGCCTAGGAGGTGTCCGCACACACACTGAGGGTCTCACCTGTGACACTGACCCGACTCTGGATGTCTGGAGGAGACCTCGTGTTATTCCCCTCCTTCTGCCTCCTAGCTGAGAGCTCTCCTGACTTATAGGTTAATTATTGTTCTTTGCACTTCCTCAAGGACAGCATCCTCCGGGACTGTCCCTGTTACTACACAGCTCTGCTGCCCTGCAGCCTGACACAAAGGATTTTTTTTAAAAAGGAGATGGAGGTTTCTGTGGCCTGATTTCAGACTAGGCGCTTCCAAAAGAAAGAGGATAAGGCCACCAGGGAGGCACTTTAGAAATCCAAGCGCCTCCCACATGGCCTCAGAGCAGTGGGGCCGGCCGGGGGCCTGGGCCAAGAAGGTCCAAGTCCTTCTAGAGCAGACAGCGCACAGCCAGACGACGGGTAGAGAAGCCTGGCGAGGCGGGGCGCAGGAGGGGCGCCAGTGCTTCTACCTTCTCCTGCAGAGGTGGTAGCATCCCTCCCTGCAGACCCAGCACTCCAAGCGCCCACGAAGGGCACTTTCCACACTATCACATTTCACCTGGGTAATGGCCCTTTGCCTGTCTGGGCCAACACATCCCATCTTTGAGGCCCAACTTGAGTTTGTCCTCTGCACCAAACTGTGCTGAGGCGTGGCTGGCCTGGCAGCCCCAGGTCTAGCTGTCTTGTTCGGCAGCTGGAAGATGGTGTCCCAGGAAGATTCCTGTGCCCACTGACACAACGCCCAGACTCCTAGTACAGTGCTCTTTATACCATGTTCCTGATACTCAGGGCAAAAAGCACAACAAACACTTCAAAGCCCCAGGAAACCAACAGAGGATGAGCACGCCTTCTCCCAACAGAAACCAAAAACTTCCCCCAAAGCAAGGGAACAGACGACTGGGTCCCACAAAGCCAGGGCATGCACCACACCTGCCTCATGGGCTCTGAAACGGTGACGCCACTTGCCCCCACCTGGCTGCTTCCTGGCCACACACAGCCCAGCAAGAAGGCCATCCCGGGGGAGGAGGGCTGCAGGCCCCCCAGGCGCCCTCCGTGTAGAACGTGAGAGCGGGCTCCCAGCAGGGCCCCGATTCCGAGCAGCTACTCCAGGACGCTGGCTGTCCCCAGCAGATGGCCATGGGCACCACCACAGGTCCCAGCGAGCCAGAAGGAACACAGATCCCAAAAGATAGTCCCGAGCCACCACACTGTCCCCAGTGGCCCATTCAGTCTCACAGGTGCTCCTAAAAGCTTGAATGTCTAAGATGACAGGCTGGCCAAGCCTCACATTCCCACCTACATCAGGAGCTCCGCTGCGACACACACACACACCTCAAAGACTCCCCTGCACATACATCCCCTCTGTCCTACCTGCTTCCATGAGCTGGCACTGCTGGCCGAAGACGTGGGAGAAGGTGACAGGCCCCGGGGCAGAGCTGGATGCAGCCAGCGGGGATTCCATGGTCTCTGGGGTCCGTGGCTGTGCAGCAGCGTTCAGATCTCAGAGTGTCTGAGCAGTGGACTTTGTCTCTGACCCCGAACTGCAGATCCAAGGCCACTTGTCCCCTCCAAGAAAATATTCCCGTCCCTAAGTTTACAGTCTCTTCCTCCTGCCTGCCCTTTCCTTGCAGTTCTTCTAAAGCGCGCTGCAAGTCTTGCGCAGCTGCAGGAGTTAGATATAAAGCACAGATCTAAGTTTCCCCCAATAGAGCTGCGTTCCCTGGTTCAGGAAGGATGGCTGCGACTTGCCCTCCTCCGCGGAGCTCTGGGCGCTGCTCAGCCTGGCTGCACCAGCGCCCACGGTCGAGGTCCAGCCCCGGCGCGTCTTCGCACCAGCTGCGGGCACAGCCTGCCCAGGCTCCGCCGCGACGCCTTCCCCGGAGGCGGGCAGGGCGAGAGGCTGCCCGGGCTCCCCCGGGAGCTGGCCTCGCCGGCGCCGCCCCACTTTCCCGCAGCGCCTGTCCTGGGCTCCTTGGTCGCCGAGTGCAGGGCGTTTGAGGCGGCAGCTGCAGCCAGGAAAGAGCGCGCAGGGCGCGGGCGGCTCGGGCGCTCTGCGGCTCGGCTGCGCCCAGGGCCCTGGCTCATCCTTCACTCCTGCGGACGCCTTTGCTCGCTGCGCTCCCCGCTCCTGGCAGAGCATCGGGAGCCCAGTGGGAGGAGGGAAAGGGCCCCTGCCTATCGCAGCGGGTGCCCTGGCTCTCGCCACCACCCCTTTTCCATAATTCAAAGGGCCTTCACTTGGAGAGATCCTGGATGCAGAGGGAAGAGCTACCTCAGCCCAGCAGGCTCCTGGGCTGCTGTAACCTTTTCATGCCCACAGCCAAGGAGCGCCGGCACGGGAGACCGGGTGACTGGCAAGAAAATCCAAAGACCAAGACGAGAAGAGAGAGGCGCCGCACAGCCGCATGACCCTGGAGGGACAGATGCGCAGGTGCATGATCTCGGCCACCCACACCTGTGCTGCGCGGATCCTCCACCTGATCCCTGCTCCGTGGAAGTGGCAGTTGCTCTAGAAAGGGGGGTGCCACCCCCGTGACACAGCAGCTGCTTCTGGGGGTGCTGCTCTGTATTTTGCTTTCCCTCTGCTGACCACAGAGATGCTAACTTTAGAGACGCCGCACCTTCCGGAGAACACCTGAGCGCTTTCTGTAGACCTGGTCTCAGCACTCTCAGGCCGCTAACAGTCAGCTCCTTAGGCGAAGCCGGAAGCAGCAGAGCTCTCACCCGCCCGAGGCACAGCTGTGGCAATTGAGGCTCCTGCGGCTGCTTTTCTTGGAAGCCAGTTGCCTATTCTAGAGTTAGGGTCCCAAAGGTCAAATTCCAGCCGATGTGTGGCCTCAAAGACTCCCAAACAGAAGCTTTTCCCTGAGAGTGCTTGCCCAGCTCAGTGATACTTTCAGGGTTAGCAGGAAGGAGAGGCCGAGCCAAAGAGTCTTGAAATACTTCAGGCACTCCAGTGAAGTCTGACTTCCAGGGCATGGCGTGAAGGCATGATTTAGAGAACCTTTCTTAGCGTAGAAGAGGCTCTTCTCCAAGTTAGGAAATCAAGGGACCTCAGAATCCAGGCTCTCTGACTGGGCTCTGAGACCATCAGGCGCTGAGACCAGAAGACCAGGCTCTTATTAACTGCAAAAGCCCACAGAAGGGGGACTGAGCCCACTCTCCAGGGGGCATATCTACAGGGACTCCCGGAGATGGCTCCTACGCCCCTTTGAACTGCCTTTAAAAATCAAGCTGACCTTACATCTAATTCAAACTCCAGGTGTCTTTTGTTTAGCAAAAGGTGTTTCTCTCCCCTCTTTACCACCAGCACCTGTGGCTGCCCACTCTGAGGAGGCCCATGCAGAAAATTCACTGCACTTGGCTCTGTCTGGTCCCTTGGTGCCAGGCCCTGCTGCTGTACACGAGATATGATGCTGCGTCCTCAGCTCGGGTCACCAGGCGCTGAGCGCA
>PVIR01011932.1:0-46315 GCA_004026965.1 Petromus typicus | reverse complement strand
GTTCCAGTTTCCACCGTGCAATCTTCGGAGACCACTTAATCATGGGCTTTACAAAAACAAGGTCATCTGGCAGGAAAAAAATGCTAGTCATCTGCTAGGATTTGGCTTTCAACATCAGTCTGCATTTAAAACACTGAAAAAAAAGATTACATCAAATATTTATAGATGAAGCTCTGGGACTCAGGATGTATCTATCACAAACCAGCTCCTTCCAGATAACATTTATAAACTGGACCAAACAGACAACTACTGTAAATATTGGACAAAAGTCAAAAACAGACACTAGAGAGGAACTAATGTTTGGGAAAGGAAAACTTCCCAGAGCTTTTCCTGGTTTTTAACTGGTTTTGCCTGAGTACGGGTCCCATCCTGTCAATGGAGGCCCCTAAGCTTGAATGGAAAATCTGAGGTCTTGTTGACTTAATCTGAATGCTAACTGGCTTAAAAAATGAGAGAACTTCAAGGTGACCAAAACATAAAGTGAGGGAGGAACTTAGGAGAGCTAAAGGGGGATAGAATAACTGCAAAACCTTGTTCGGTCCAACTCGGAGCAGCCTGGCTAAGGCTAAAAGGACCGGAGAAGTTTCTGCTCTTTCCCTCCGATACTAAGGGGATAGATACAGAGCTGGGCGCTTGGTACTGGCCTTGTTGACTTATTTCCTTACAATAAAAGTAGTACTTTCAGAAGGAATATAACAAAATACTGAGTCTCCAGAATGTATTGCACACTGTTCCGGATACAGGTCAAACCTTCCAGGCATGCACTGAAGAGCAAAGGCAATTCACAGAAATGGATCCTGAAAAGATGCACATGCAGAGCTAGTTTGTGCCCAAAGACCTACAGGAAAACAGGTTTCTAATAGATGAACAGGTAGGAAATCACAGCAGAGAAAGAAAACTTGTAAAAAAGACCAATGAGAAATTCTACTAGATGGGAAAAAACACAATCTCTGAAATAAAAAACCTACTATGTGGGCTTGAAATTAAACTGTACATGACAGACCAGTCAATGAACCTGAACACAAATTAATAAAAATTTCTAATCCGCAGAATAGGAAGAAATAAATGTTCTAAACTGAAAGAGCATCAAAGCCCAAGAACAACAGCGAAAGGTCCAATACCTATGTAAGAGGGGCATTATAAAGGGGAAAATGCAGCACACATTTGAAAAATCTCATCCAAATCTTATCCTTACCCAAAGGATAAGAAAGACACACATTTCCAGACTGAAGCTCAGTGACCTCTAAGCAAGATCAGTTCACAGAATGTCACATCTAAGGACGTGGAACAACACTGGTAGTATGCAGCTGCTTTGCAAGAAAAAAAAAAAAAGCCTGGCTGTTCTTACAAAAGTCTTAGGACACAGCAATCTCCTTCGTAGGATCTATGCACAATGTGTGAAGCATACGCACAGGAAAGACTTGTAAAAACCCCACGAGTAGATAAATCCATTGTGTTCCTACAGGGAAACGCTACTCTGAGTACAACTCTTTGATGACTTTCAAAAGCGTCATGTCCAAAGCGGCCAGATGCAGAGGATTGATTGTCTCCGTCACGTTCTCATCACTGACACCCACGCCCCACAGGAGAGGTCCGTTTATCATGCTCAGTGCACAGCTGGCTACCTCCAAGACAGGAAGTGCATGGTGGAAAGGTGGGGAAGAGGGAAGCTGTCATGTGGCCAGGAAGCGGAGGACAAGGGCTGCAGGGCTGCAGCCAGAGAGGGAAATACACCCTTCCAGGTGAGGCCGGACCTTCCCCTGCCCACAGGGCTCCACCTCTGCATGTGTTATGCGCATGAGCTCCTATCAGAAGGAGTTTCTCTTTTGTTCTATAATGCCAGCCACTAATTCACCACTTACTCACGCCAGGCACCAGCAGGCCCTGCACTGGATAAACACAGTCCCGCAGTTCACAGGAGGCCAGCGCCTGCCTCCCTGAACTCAGTGCAGTGGGAACACACCCAAATAAAGAAGCCATGAATAACAAATAACAATACTGAAGAAACACAGGGTATGTGGTAAAACACTCCATGAAAGTAGACAATCTACTGTTTGTTTCAAAACTTAGCAAGCCATTCATCCATCCAAAGCATTTAATAGAGAGCTGCGTATTGTCCAGGAGACTGGACACCACGCTATGGCTCTGATGAGAAGGGTCTGTCTGGCCAGAGCATGCAGACTGGTGGGAGGCTCCACAGAACGCACTACACCGTGTGACACATGCCACAGGATATATGCAGTGTGTCTTAGTGCCCAGAGGCAGTGATTAGAGGAACTGACACTCCAGGCTGGCTTTTTGAACACGGCCACAACTGCCCCTGTCTGGACTCTGATTACTGCTCCAAGAAATAATACTCTAGGCCTGAGACTCTTTATCTAACATGAAGCCCCAGTGAGCAGCCTGACCTCATCCTGGTTTTGTTGTGCACAAAACAGTGTTCGTATCTTAAAGACTGCTTTAAGGAGGAAGTAGAACTATTACTCACTATCAGTATCAAAATGACCTATGGGCTGGGGAGTTAGCTCAGTGGTTCCGGCGCCTGTCTCGCAAGCGCAAGGACCAGGGTTCGATTCCCCGGTAACCACATAACAATACTGGGTGTGGAGACCCACACCCAGCAGCAACCAGTACCACATACCACAGTGCCGGGCGTGGTGGCTCACGCCTGTAATCCCAACACTCGGGAGGCAGAGGCAGGAGGATTGTGATGTGAGTTTGAGGCTGAGCTCAGGGCCAGCCTGAACCACAAAGTGAGACCCTGTCTCCAAAAAAAAAAAAAAAAAATGACCTATGGCCAAGACCCTCCATGCTCTGAAGATGCTGCCCCTGCTTCTGGGGAGCTCTTGCTGCCTCTGGCTTCTGTGAGGCGCCCACCCAGAGGAAGCAGTCTTGCTCCTGGACACATGACCATTGGACAGAAGGTTGAGGGGCAACCAGGAAAGGGTCCAGTGAGGATGGCACACAGCTCCCAAAGTCTCCCCCAGGATAGTCAGGCACAAAAGAAGCAAAACCTTTTAGGGTTAAAAGTGTAATTTTATTTAGATGTTACTTGTACATAATCTATAGTAAGATATACAAACAGATAAAAATTGTTTGACAGAATTTTTAATACCACTTTCAATTTACAACAGCATTGGTAATACTGCAAGATGACAGATACTCTGCTTCATAAACAAAAACTATTTTCTTCTACAGTTGATATATTCCCACTCATCTTTAATGGATTAAAATGTATCATGTATTTCAGTTGCAAATTATTATAAAACTTTTATAACCTAGACACTTGGTGCTCATAAAAGATGTTGATATTGCTAAAAATGTACTGAAATGAAAGCAATGATTTTCTAGTAGCAGCCGTAGTGAAAACACGAGCTACTAACCTCACGGGTGGGGCTGACCACACACAGACCTCTGCCTCAGCCCTGGGGGCTTGTGTAGCAATGCACAGACTCAGTTGTCCTGCCATCCCTGCGCCGGGTCTGCACCGTGAGAGAAAAGCTTGGAAGACACTGACTAAAATATGCACAAACACAACTGGGAGTAATTTATAATTGTGATTTAAAACCTAAAATTTATAGAAATGAAATGTGCTGTTGATTTTCTGCATTTCTTTTGGTAAATACTTTTTGAAAATGAAAGCTGAAAAATTCAGACTTCACTTTGTTCATGCAATAGGATATCAGATCTGAATTTAAAATTTTAAGCTAAATTAAATTTGTTGAAAATACTTTAAAAATAATTTTAGATTTTTGTCATCTTCCGTTCTATCAAAGGTTATAGAAAACAACAGGGCAGAAGTATTCTCATTAGTCATCAAATCAAATTAAATATAACTTATTGATTAAACTATAAGACAACTAATAATTAATAGGCTCATGAATATTTATGATAAAGTGCCACTAATTTTATTGTAATAGGATATAAATAGAAGGAATCCTGACACAGACAGTAGCGTTAATGGTCCCTTCATCCTGAGAACAAAGGGCCACACAAAACAAAGAAGTGCTGGCCGCCACAGGAGCCCAGGGACTATTCAGGGCTCTCCTGGCATAAACATAATACGGAGGCCAGCTACTGTACTAAGAATGACATAAGACTGAAAATAGAGTCCCAAGAATAACGCCAAATGCAGCTCTCCATATTGGAAGAGAGAGAGAAATTTAAATGTCATTAGTAAAGATTAATATCCAAGAAAATTATAGTGACAGCTCAGTGATGGCCAGCTCCAGAGCGAGGTGCTGGGGCAGGTGAGGGCAGCAGGTGCAGCAGTGTGGGCTCGGACATGGCCAGGTGGAGGCTTCTAGTAGAAGCCTTGGGAAGGAGTGCGGATACCAGGCTTTCTCATTTCCGATCAGGGGACTAGAGTCCATACACAGGAGGGTGCCTAGAGCAGACACCCCAAGGCAACAGGTGTCCACAGAGAGACACAGGGTGAGACATGGGCACCTGGCTCTCCACTGTCCTGCTGACATCCTTGCAGCAACTAACAAGGTCTGCTGGAGCTTACCTGAGCTCAGAGCCCTGCGTCCACTGGAAATGTGCAGGTTGGTAAGCATTCCTCATCCAGGGAAGAGTCTCAGCATGCTACAACGCCTATCTGTCATCCAAGCCCAGGCATTTACTTTCTCTGAACCTTCCATCTAGAATTACAAAGCAGAAGGTATGCTTCCTTAGTCCCTGGTCTGCCTGAGTGGGTCTGTGGGATCACCATGTGCCAAAAAGAACACGGCAAAAGGGGTGAAAGCAAGGTGCTCAGCCACAGCTACAGGTCCAAACGAGGTCATCCGGTGAGGTGCTTCTTAAATGTGATGTGCCAGCAAGAGGAGAGAAGAGAACCATGTGCTTCTAGGGTGGGGGCCCCGCTCACAGGGCTGACCCCTGGTCTGGCCACAGCACCATGAGAAGTAAAGAGCTACCATTATCTTTCACCTAAGCTAAGCTTCTCTAATTTGGACCTAGTGAAGCAGGCCCTCTACCACTGAGGTGGGGCAGCCCCGGAGGCCTGTATCTGTTCCCGCCCAAGCTGTCAGGGTTGGCCAATACCGTGTGGCATCACTACGGCCCTCAGGAGAAGGACCTTGTTCTCTTCCACACGTTACTCTTGAGCTGCCGAAACCTCACGAAAATCAGCAGCAGGTGTTCACCATGAGAACTGAACGTCCTCAGGGAACCCTGCCTGAAAACCACCCTTCCGATCTCTGCCCTGACAGTGAGTGCAGAGGCCAGAGGAAGATCTAGCCGAGCGTTCAAGTCGCTCAGAGGACACCATGAAAGAAACACAGTGAGGGAACACTGGATTATTCTGATCTGTTACACCCATCCCTCTAGAACCAATTTCCTCTGAAACACATTATAATAAAAAAGAACAAAGAAAAGGTAAAACGGTATCACTGGTCGGAAGACATCACTCTGACATAATCATTAATCTTGCAGAGACTTAACACCAGGCAGCTTCACAAACACACAGCAAGTCTACAAATCGTACTGCTCAGGGAGAGAAAAGTATATACTTTTACGGCCAAAAGGGAAGCAAAACGCTGTTTTCAGGACAATGCAATAGTCACAGCATATCTCCTCGTGTGCAGCATGGTGTGCTATGTTTAGTGGCACTTAAGTATTACACAGTAAATACTGAAAAACCCAGAATTCTTGGATGTGCAGAAGCAATATCACATTATTAATACAAAAGGTGCTAAGCTACAGGATTATAATATCACTATTGGGGCTGAGACCATTGGAATCCCCAGTACACTTCCACACAGTGCCCTGGCTGTCCCCCGCCACTCGCCCGCAGCCTCAGTCGGACCAGTCATTCTCATCGAACTCAGAGTCGTCATCAGAGTCGCTGTACTCCACGGCGATGCGTCTGGAGAGGATCGTGGCCACGTCATTCCCGACAGGCTCCCGCTTGGCCTCCTGCTCACGCTGCTCCTGCACCTTTTTCAGCTGGATTCCTACGGACACAATGTGCAGTTAGGAATCAAATCCCTTCATCTGTTCCAAGGAAAGGGCAAAATTAACAGGTCTATTGGACTTTTCTGCTGAGCCTAAAGGTGAAGTTTTCGAAATCCGAGGAGAGAAAAGAACATGCAGGTTCATGTTAAGAAAGTTGGTTATAACTGCAGTGAGCATGAACACCATCAAAGAAAATCCTAAGGCCACAGCACTCCACACACTAGTTATGAGCCACTTTAAACACAAACTGAGCTGCTCAGGGGACACCAAACGGGATGTGCCAATGTGGACTAGAGCACCCACTGCACAGTGCTGAAGGAAGTACCTGAGGAGTCTCTGTTCCAGCCATTTTATGGGGGTTGGTATAAAATATAACAACCTATTCCACTATGTAGTCAGAATTATACCTGACGACTTACTGTGTGTTGGGTCTTGCCTTTTTCTTTGAAATAATCTGACTTAGACAACAGGTATAATATCAACAGAAAAACATTCCCATATAACTTTACCCAGATTCTCTAGCTGAATAATGTTTACCTATCTTTCTCTGTCAACCTCACACAGACACTCTTATTCCTGGATTATCTGAATATATAGCATATTACTATCCCATCACCCACCCTTAAACATCTAAAGTGCTCATTTCCTTAAAAAAAAAAAATCAAGATCAGAAAATCAGCATGGATGTAGTGCCATTATTAATCCTACAAATATTATTCAGATTTTACCAATACAGTAAGTCCCTAACTTATGAATGAATTCCATTCTGGGAGAATACTTTAAGTCAGTTTTGTTTTTGTCTGACAAAATGAGTCTCATACACCTTTGACATAAATATGTAATGTACAGCATAAAAACCAAACCTTCCCTCACCACTGCTTTTCTTCTTGCTCCCAAAATCCTGGCCGAGCACTGCAACCCTGGACAGTGAACACCCAGCCGCACAGCCATGGCAACCGCAGACTCAAGAGCTACTTCCAAGATGTGTTCGCAGCTATGAATGTTTGTAATGTTCTGTCTGTATCTGCCACAGCTCGCAACTCAAACACTCACAAATCAGAGATTTACTGTAAATTCATTCTAACTGTAAATGCAGAAAAATTGCCCTGGCTCAGGATTCAATGAGTTCTTATATTGCTTATTATTGTGACCATTAATCCTCCTATGTCAGCTTCATTAAGAAATGTCAAGCAGATTACTAGACCATACTTGTAGGTGTGTCTGGGAGAGCCACAGGGACAGGGCCTTGGGGTCTGTGTCTGCTCCCTGCCTCTCTGCTCTGGTACTCTTCCCCTGCCTGGAACGGTGAAGAGGAAGCAGCTTCGCTTCCTGTGCCCTTCCACCACGTCAATGCTACAGAGCCAGCCAAGCATGGGTGGAAACTATATCCTATGAAGACAGCACACCATGCTGCACACAGCTCGGATACTGTTTGCTGCTCTGCTTCTGGACACGATGAACTAAGGAGTTCTGCTCCATCAAGCTCTTCCTCCATCATGTGCCTTCCCAGGAGCTGGCTGACTACAGACTGAATCCCCTCATACAGCGAGCAAATTCACACCTTCCCTCCTTAAATTTGGAGCATTGGGTACTATGTCCAGCAACAGCAAAGCTGACTAATATATAACGCTCTTCTATCGTCCTCAAATCCAGACAGTTCTTCAGCCTTTGTGTCATAAGACCTTCACAGTTTGCGGCATAGAGGTTGTCTAGATGGAACATGTGCCTCAGCTTCTGTGCTTCAGAGACCTGATGGTGTGTCAACTCGGAATGGAAAAATACCAAGTCTAATGCTGTGCTATGGTGACTACAAAGTTGAAATGTCTAAGCTTTTCCACCTCTGAGATGGTATTTCTTGACAAAATCAAAGTGTATCAATGACATTCAAGATACAGAGAGAACTAGGGGGTCTCTGGGTGGTGCATGTCCCCAACCTCAGGCTTGACTGATGGTTGTGCAATAAAAGGCACAAGCAGCAACATCGCAGCTCTCTTGTGAAGGATGTCACTGCAGCTGAGCTCTCGGTTTGCAGTCAGCCACCTTGCTTTACCACTTACAGATCAGGTAACTATACTGACATCAAAAGACCATGACATTTTCTAGCTCAAGAGAAGCTCTTAGAATATCTCCATATCCTGTCAGTGTCCTTGGCCATGCCACACTGTGACAGGTGAAGAGTTGACTGTGGAGATTCAGTGTTTCATGTGGGGCCCTCGAGACAGAAGGAAAAGGCTGAGGAGCCGGGCCTCCCACCCAGTTCCACCCCACACACTCCATCCCTCTGTTTAGGGACCTGGGAGTCAGGGTATTACTTTTGCCTGACAAAAGCAATGTTGTTAAATAAATGCTGAAGAAGTATCTTAGATTTTCTTTAAAAACTAAGTCATTGATATGTACTCATATTCTACATTGCAATAGAATGTAGAGATAACATTTTATGAATTAGCTAATCATTTCTATTAAAGTTTTTCTGAATTGTTTGGTTTTTTTTTTTTTTTGAGATAGTGCCTCACTTTGTAGTTCAGGCTGGTCCTGAACTCTGCCTTCAACTCACAGCAATCTTCCTGACACTGATTACTGAGTGCTGGGATTATAGGCATGAGCCACTATGTCTGGCACTGCAGTATGTGGTTACCATGACTGAAACTTGGGACCTTGCACTTGCCAGGCAGACACCTGAACCACTGAGTTGAATTCCTGGCCCCTTTCCTGAATTGTTTTTACATTCATTTCTGGAGTTATCAGTTTTTCATCATGATATGTTTAATGGACATCTAAAAAAAGAACATGTATTTTTAAAAATGGCTCCTTTAAGGCTACTCCAAAAAATAATAAATAACCATCATTTGAAGGCAACAGGGTTACAGCTAGTTGAAGACCTAAAGTCTCCAACTTTGTATCAGGAAAGCTGAGGTGTCCACTTACCCATCCGAATGGCAGCAAGGAGGTCGCTTCGGGCATCGCTTGTGGGGGGCTGTGCAGGCTCTGGACGTTTTGCCTCGGCAGCAGGGGGTCCATGCATTGGGGAGGACGAAAGAGAAGAGCCAGGGCCAGGAGGACCCGGAGGAGGGGGCGGGGGGCCAGGAGGAGGCGGCGCTGTGACCAGGAGCCCAGCAGAAGGTGGGTGAGGAGGAGCCGAGTACGTGGAGCCAGCTGGTGCAGGAAAGGAAGGCTGTGCGGGGATCTGGAGAGGGCTGACGAAAGCAGTTTGTGCTGAAGGAATCACAGGTGGAGGCGGAGGAGGTGGTGGTCCTGAAGGGTTGTAATATTCAATTATCTGTGCTGGAAGCATCCTAATAATCAGATGAAACACATTGCGTCACCAAAGTAGAGAGACAGTCACATCCTTAAGTTCCAATGGAGAATTTCCCCTAAACACAATGGATACTGCGAGCTGGACTGAACCCCTGCAGGATACACATATCCACTCTGTAGTCCATTATTTCCACAGACCTCCATTATTCCTTGTGATGGGAGTCAAGTCCCGCTGAAGTGAATCAAAAAGATCACTTGAAAGAGAAAACCATTTTCTATGGAATGTAAAGTAACGCAGTTGGCTGCTCATGCCCAAGCGGCATCAACAATCGTCATCCTGCATCCTGGGTAGCTCAGAGGAGGGGCTTATTAACCTGTTCCTGAGTTTTCTATGGCCAACCAAACTGGAAAAATCCTACCTCTGGAGCCAAACCCCACAGACACCCAAGTTCATGGTGTCCACTGATGGTCCAAAGCTTTGAAGTGCTCTACAGCCAAGAAATCTGCTAGATTCTATCCCACCAAGGGTTCTCCCGGCCAGCTGAACCACAGACACTTTCTGGCTCTGGACTCCTTCACAGTATCTTGGCTTGACCACAGCCAGGGAATGGGATGGCCAGGATTTTGTGACTGTGGCTGGAGGTAGCGACAACAGTGCTCTAAAGAACGCATATCACTGGAGGCATGTATTCAACTTTCATGGACACTGACTCTACAAAGTGGGGTGGAGTAAAAAAGGAGGATTATCCCATCCAAAGGAAAGTGAGCGCTGACATGGACAAGTGTGTGGAGCCAAGTCCTTCCTAAGAAGTGTTGGAATCCTAACCACAAGACAGGAACTGAGGCCTTCAATCCAAATAATGTGAGGTCAAGAAGGGCCAGGCAGAAGGGACATTATGTGGTCCTGACCTGTGTGACAAGCACCGTCTGAGATTCAATCAGGACAAATGGCGAAATCTGAGTTCGAATCAGTTTAGCAGTCAGCATTCATTCCTTACCACTGACTTGGCCCGAAGACTCAAACAGATGCAGTCCACATGCACAGGGAGTGTGACATCAACCTCAGTTCCAACTGTCACCAGAAGCGTCAGTAGTGTGAGACCATAATGACTTAAACTATGTCACCATGGGTGGTGTCTGTGTCTGATTGCTCGAGACCATACTTTGGCACCATGCTAGGGTACATGTACTCAACTTTCCTGGACACTAGCTGTAGAGGGGGGGGAACATTTAAGAACCAAGTCAAAGGAGGGAGTTAGCTTACTCAACTAAACAGAGGCACTTTTACCACTCTATAACACACACAGCAAAATTCAAATGCAAGAACAAGCAGTAGCTGGAGTATGAGGGACAGCGATTTACCCATAATCTGCTGGAGCCATTGGTGCAGAGGCCTGAGATCCCTCTGGAGCTTGGGGAGGTGGTGGCGGTGGAGGCTGCTGAGGTCTATTTAGAGCCATGTGCCTCGCTGAGGCAGATGGAGGCCGGTACTCGTGCTCGGGGCCCTGGTTTGCGGCCCCATGTAGTGGTACATCACCAGTGGTGTAAGAAGGGGTCATCGGCTGGGGGTGCAGGGAATGGTTGGGGGTTGCCGGGTAAGAGTAATCTGTAACATCTGAAGCGTGAGACCTGAGGTTGGAGAAAATCAGTGGGAAAATTTAAATTACATGTAAAAAACGTTCTCTAACAGACAGATGCATACATATGAATAATTACAGTAGCAATGCAGAGAAATCAGGCACGAATTTTCTTTACCATCAACTAGGTCTAGCCCCAGGACAGCTTCAGAGCAACAACACAATTACTGTTTTAGCAGCAAGCCCAGTGTTACATGGATTCAGATTCGAGCTCTGAAGTAAGTCAGACAGATCAGCAAGCAGGAGGGAGCCAGCCTTGTTTTCAGTGTTTCATGTAGTTCCCCTCTGAGAGGCAAGGCTATGAGACAAACCCCATTTTATTTGGAAACAGCACCAGACAGACAGAGGATTTCAATGAAAACTGGTGATGAAATTGACAGCATATAATTAGAAAATCCAGAATGACAGGTGAGCTGGATAAATATGAACAGTCAGAACAGGAGGAGAAATCAGAATGAAGAGTGGATTGTATTCATCTTAAACAGAAGACATGTATTTAACCCACAGAGAGAGGAGCAGTGCGGGGCACCATGGAAAGGCCCTCTTATTTTCTCTGAACACACAGTGGAGCGCGAAACTCTGAAAGCAACAGAAACCTTGCATTAGTGAGCTGAGAAGGGAAAGGCGCCCCGCCCAGGGGAGAGAGTGATCTGCGGTGGGGTGGCAACGCGGCCAGGAGGCATTAGTAACAGTCGGGTCAGTAGTGCAGCACATGCTTCATGGTGCTGACGCAGGGTGACCTGCGGCCGGGAGCCCAAAGAAAGCAAAACCACGAACCCTCTGGGTGGCCTGTCCTCTTTTGTGCTCCCTGCCTGCTCCAGCTTCTTTGCGTCACTCATAAATTCAATGCCCATTTTCCTTCTCTCCCACTCTTCTTTTCTTGTTCTGACTTTTCTCACATGCACTTGCTGGTTCCTGTTAGGATTCAGCTTGTGTTTCTCCCTCTGAAGGAAACAGGCAGACACAGTGGGAATGTGGGAGTGAGGAGAAAAGAAAGTACACACTGCTGTTCCATCTCGGGCATCTAAGACAGTGGCCTCCCTCACTGCAGTAGTGAGTGGCACAGAAGAGCTTACCAAGTCAGAAGAGCTTTTCTCTTTTCTTTCTTTCCCTAATTATAGTATAATAATATATAATTAGCCATTTTTTCTTCCCTAGCTGTGGTTATGAATTCTACCTTATGGTGTCCATGTGAGGATGTCTTCAAAACTCAGCAAGTTGCTGTCAAATTAAAAAAAAATACATACACATATAAAATATATAAATTAAAATATAAATACAAACAAAAATTTGGCCCTGGTGATAGAGCCTAGGGACTGTGCATGGCTAAGCAAAGCTCTGGTACTAAGCTACATCCACAGCCTGTAAAAATCCCATCAGACTGGGTCTCACTAAGTTCCCTGATCGGCCTCAAACTTGCACTCACCCAACTTCGGCCTTCCTAGCAGCCGGGAGGACTCGTTTGTGCACCATACCCAGCTGAGTTAGAAATATTTTTAATAGGAGAAGAACTGACTTGTATTTACATTTAGTACATTTTGAAAACAAAAATACCTAAAACTCCAGGGTCAATGAAGTGCACACCTCTAACTGTGTCACTGTGCCAGTGGTGGTATGTGCCACTTTTAGAAGGAAAGAGTCACCCAGGAAAACATGGAGAGCCTCTGAAGAGATGAATGGCAAAATTATAAATCTTGTGGCCCAACAAAAAGGGCTACCTTTGCTAAGTAGCTCTGCAACACAGAGCCAACAGCAGTTCAAAAACAAGGAAGTGGGGATAACCAGAGAGAGTCCAAAGCAAAGGGAGAAGCAGCAAACACAAAGGAGAAACAAAGGCAGAAGATTTCCACAGGGCAGGGCCCTGGGGGTGAAGGGTAGACAGGAGTACAGGCAGGAAGAGCAGAAGGGCCTGTCACCTGCAGGATGAGTGACTTGAGGACCAAGGATTGGCAGCAGGCAGCAGGAGTGGGAGAAGCAGCGGGATGCTGCTGGGAGGTGGCCATGGGTGGGCAGCTGGCCACCAGCTACAGCCAGGGCCACAGGAGGGCAGCAGGTGTCCTAGAGTCCGGTGATGACTGGCAGTCATCTGCTGCAGAAAGAGAAGGCGCAGGTGGAAATGGTATTGAGACAAGTCAGCTGTGCGTCGGAGATTCAGTGGGAGGACCTAACAAACCTGAAAGGCTCTGGGAAGACAGGCAGGCGGGGGTGGATGGGCTGCAACAGGAGGAGAGAGACATAGCTGGGCACAGAGGTGCAGCGCCTCCTGGGCACACTGAAAGAGAGCTGTTATCCAGGGGGAAGCCTGTCAGCAACTCTCGTCCTAAATTCACTCAGAAGCAAGCCGTGCCTCACATTCTGGAGTGAGGGCAAAAATGTAAGATTAGTTTATGAGGATTGAGCTAAAATATGTCATGTACATGGATTTCACAAAACTTGTTATTAAATTGGAGAGCACATTTGAATGATAGAATATAGCCACTAAAAGCCATGTTTTAAAATAATACCTACAACAGACAATATCATTGAAAAAAATGTCACAGGAAACACAGCATGATTCCAATTGTAGACCAGAAGAAAGCATGCAAATGTACAGGAAAAGACGGACAATAGACACTAAAATGACAACAGCAGTTTCTCCCACTGACAAAACTAGGGATGTCTGTAACTTACAGATATAAAAATTATGTCTCACCTCAGAAGGAAAAAGTCATACACTTTAATAAAGAAGTAAAACTTTCTAAATTAATTTAAAGGATATGATCCAAGTACAATGATGAACTGTAAGCTACTTATCTGTTAGTTATGACACAAATAGTGTACAAAAGACAATGCTTAAGAAATTGAACATGTAATTCTGTTCACTTTTCTAAAAAACAATCAGAGAAATAAAGACATACCTAAAAAACACAAATAGGCAGAATACTAAATAATTTAAATGACCATCAACTTTATCACAACATGCAGCAATCTCACCTAGACAATGGAGTAAGAATCATCCAACCAAGGGATTTTAAATATCTATTTTTCCTATGCATCAGTTGAAAAAGAACAGACATGGGATAAAAACAGGATGCATATTTTTACATGAGTAAGCAATCACATTTGAATTATTTGGGAAAATAAGACAGCAGACTCACATCAGTGGAAACTGTTAAGCTCGTACCGCCCTCTGTACCCCAATGACTGAGCACAATGGTACCACTGATCTTATTTTCTAGAGAAATAAGCTGACATTAAAATTCAAACATGTGGCTAGAACTCAGCTGAAACTCTAATGATAACAATGATACAGGTAAATTACCTAGAATCTGCCTCATCAAATGTGCCAACTGACTTACAGAACTGCTCTGGCTGGAACATCTAAGCCCTGTAACTACCAAGACTCTGAACAAGTATTTTCCCACACAGATTCTCTGTTCAAAGAGACGGAGGAAGGGAGAGAAAGGGAAGGGGCATAAAAAGAATTTGAATATGTTATGTACACATATCGACTCCCCACATGAATGTAATCATTTTATATTATAAACATGTACTAATAAAAACGGAATTCTACAAAAAAGAATTGTTTTAATTTTTAAATGCTGAAGACTTTGAGACTTTATTCAAATAGAAGACTACAATTCTGCAAAATCAGAAAGAGGACATCAAAACAAGTTAAATCAGTAAGTTCTTTTTGTTTGATGAATTCCTTTTGTGAGAAATGTGACCTAAGTGGCCATGTCATTTGACTGCTAACAAATTTTTAAACTCCACCAGAATTCATCTCCTGAAATTAGAACATATAAGATCAATTCTCAGAAGAAACATTCTCTCGTTCATCATTTTTTCCAAAGGGTTAGTAAAAAGAACCGTGAAGGCATTCCTTAGTCATAGCAATCACCATCTATTATTTTTAGATAATAACAAAAGAAAATTAAAAATTTCAACCTAAAAGATTATTAAAGTAAAAATTGAAGACATTAGCAATCATCCAAAATACAATCTCTAGATTAACTGAACAGTAAATTTGAGAGACAGAGGAAAAAAAAATCAAAACAAAGTAATCCAATTTAAAATAATATTGGCTTAAAGTATTCAAAATCAATATATATAAATAATTTTAAAGGAGAGTTTTGAACCTATTGCAGGCCATGTCAACCCAGAACTGCTGGTGCCTTTCCAAGTTATAGTAACACCAAGAACGCGGAGGCACCAAGCACCAAGGAAGGGCTGTAACACACACACACACACACACCTAGTGTCTGGGGACAGGGATCCCTCGGAAGACGCTCCATGGTGCACACTCTGAGACAACCTGTTGTCGGGTCTAAGCTCTTTGTCATATGCCATCATATTCCACTCCTGGCGCCTGTTTCTGGCTTTTCTAACCTTTTTCACCTCACGGGTGGCGCCATCTATACGCTTTTGCTCCTGATGTCCAGATAAAAAAGAAAGCATGCCGAGACAGAAGGGAAAGGAAAACAGCAGGTTAGATGCAGTTACAATGCACAGGAAACAAGGCTGATGCACACACAAGACTTTCACATTTCTACCTGTCATTGAGAACATGGGGGCAGCAGATTCTTCTCTCCCACACGACCCCACGGGGTCACCCTGACACCGACCTCTTTAATCTAAACAGAAAAGCTACTAGTGGCACTACAGTTACAAGAGTTGCTTACTATCATCTTAGTAAAAGAAACTTTCTTCTCGCTAGGCTTCCAGCCTCTGCTACGTTCCCACCTTTTAGATCTATATTATACACCAAAAATATTGAGCAATACCACTTAGAGAAATCAAATGGTATCACAACTACACAATTTTGCCTGGTTTGAAGACTTATAATTATCTTTCAAGTTAAACAATTCAGAATGATATATCCCCAACTTATTAAAGATTATTACAAAATACTTAAACTTATCCTAAAACAAGATAAGAACTTACCTGCCCCACCAAGAGCCATTTCTGCTATTTGTCACACACACACACAAAAAATGCCTTCATTTTAATACTCAGCTTCTACGTAGGTGCTTCTTAAGAAGCAAGGACAGCTATTTCTATGTGCATCTGTAAGCTCCTCCTGCTTCTCTCACATGATTCTCTGACTTTTAAGGATGAGGACTGCATACCCTCCCTCCCACGCATGTCTTACACAAAGCTCACAATAAACGATGCCTAAATGATCAAATCTACACCATGCTCCAAGCATGGGCTTCTAGAGCTGACCAAGTCCCAGGCACTCTGCAGGCACTGGTGACATGGATGGCTAAGACAGATCCAAATGACACAATCCTACCCGCACAAAGCTTGCAGCTCTTAGGGGAAGCCGACAGCATGAGACATATGAATGTATCATTCATTCTAGAATATGGTAAAACAGAGGTGTATTGATATTTTAAAATACTGATATATTTTATATATGCAGGTATTTATATATTAAATGTGCATGTATGCACATATCAAATGCCAGAGTCTTGCAGTCAGGGATGTCTCTGACTTAGAGACAGATCTGTAGCATGACTAGGCATTACTTCTACACACAGCATAGGGCACTGCACGCCAAGAGGAGGGGACAGAATATGCCAAGGCTCTGAGGAGCAGGGAGGGCAACACTCATTTAGGAGAAATTGGGACCAATGGCCCAAGATCTGAGGGGCAAGTGTGACTTCGAAGGCAATGTTAAAAGTTTTATTCTTGGCCGGGGATATAGCTCAGTGGTTCTGGCGCCTGTCTTGCAAGCACAAGGACCCGGGTTCGATCCCAGGTAACCACATAACAATACTAGGCGTGGAGACTCACCCCAGCAGCAATCAGTACCACATACCACAGTGCTGGGCGTGGTGGCTCAAACCTGTAATCCCAGCACTTGGGAGGCAGAGGCAGGAGGATTGCTGTGATGCGAGGTGGAGGCTGAGCTCAGGGCCAGCCTGAACCACAAAGTGAGACCCTGTCTCAAAAAAAAAAAAAAAAAAATTTATTCTTAATCTGATGAATAATGGGAAATTGTTAGAAAGTAAAAAGGGATGGCACGGTGAGGAACCTTCTGTGCTGTGGAGAACACAGTGGAAGGACAGGGAAGGGGAACCCCAGAAGCAGAAGTAAGAAGACGGCAGATGGCTCAAAGGTGAAGTAAACCAGAGAGATGAATGCTGTCAGAGATATCTGGAGGCTCTGATAATGGACCAGCAAAAGATGTGGACGTGAATTACAAAAGAGACATAGAAATGGCTAATAAGGATACGAAATGAAGTGCAATACAGATGAGATGGTGGAAGGGTGTTCATCAGACAAACTGGCATATGTGGAGGGGAGAGCTGTTAGGAGTATAAATTATTTCTTTAGTCTGTAAGGGCCACAGACTATATGATATTATCTCCCAAAATTTATAACTCAAAGCTCCTTAATAAGAGCAATGCAGCTCTAGAAATATACCTTAAAAAAAAAAAAAAACTTCTCCATACAAGTACAAGAGCCCATTGCTCTATTAGAATAGCAATTTAAAAGCAGTCTATGTTTATGAATGCAATAATAAGTAAATAATTTATGAAGCACTTATATTTCAAAATAATACTATTAAAAATGAAGTACATCTTTAACAATGTCTGTGTATGTCCACTGTAGTCCAATGTTATGGACAGAAAATACCGATGCATGTTTGAAAGGGCTGAAAGATTGTACACCCTACTATTAACACTTGCTGGGTGGGGCTTCCCTTTCCTTCCTTCAGGGAAAGTTCAGCATTTTATAGCAGCATATATTACATGAATACTTTTAAAATCCCAAAGGAAGAAGATGAAGAGAGATTTCAATGTGATTCCAATATGCATTCTGATTAAGAGCCTCTGTGATAAAGGAATTAAAAACTGTTACTTTTAAAGAGATATATGCTCATATATTCAGGAATAAAGTATATCCTCTTATTTATTTCTCTTATAATGGTTTAGCCTCCAATTCAACCTACCAAGATGTCCACAGGGACACATATGCACATATATGAACCAATCATCTCAAAATATTAATGATGAGCCTATGCATGGCCAGCTACACTGACTGGTGTACTTAGTACAATCTAGACTATGCCCCACGGTTTCCAACCCCAGTGTGCCCTTAGACATTTCTGTGCAGAAGGTTCCTCGTGAAGCCCACCCAGCCCTACTCTGCTGAGCTGTCCTTCTTCAGGCCTTGGCTTGCGTGCAACCTCCTCATAAGCTTCCCTTGACATGCCGCCACACCCCAGGGCCACACTACCAGGTCAGCTCAAGCTCTGTAACTTTCCTTTAAGATACTTAGCAACCATGTGACTATGTATTTAAAACTTCCTTTATTTGTTGTGTGTTTTGGTTTTTAAGCGTCAAACTAAAGGTCCAAACACAAAGGATTTGTTATCCCCAAGTTTTCTAAACTAATTTTTTCCTTTAACTTTGTCAATTTTTGGTGATTTCTGGGAACTGAGGCTATCTTGTCTCATTTTCTATTCCTGTATAAAGTGAGTTCATTTCTGAGCTCCAGAGGCTTACACGACTGTTCAGTGCTTGTGATCCTCACTGCACTGTGTCTCCATGTGGGTGACAGTCCTGTTTCTCATCATTGTTTCTCTCTACAACTTAGAAGGCATTAGACAGAGAATAATTTTATTAAAATGATAAATTCTTACCAGAATTTTAAGTTTGAGGAATATAATGAGACAAAATAGCAGAAGAAATGACAGATGATTCTGAAAACACAATAATCATACATAGTTTGTTTTCCCTTTAAAGAAGAGTGGCCAAACAAATATTCTTGTTAAAAGGACCTCTGAAAGGGAAACCGAAAGTCTTTTAATAGGACATAAGGTTTCAAAGGAAGGCACTTTTGAAATTCCTTGGTATTTTGCCTTGTTTCTATGAAAAGGTAGAGGATTTAAAACAAGCATGCCTTCTTTTCTCTGGTATGAAAAAATAAAGATGTAAATGAGTCCTAGAATTGTATGTTATATATTGTGAAATAGAAAATGCTCAAAGTAAAACAGGGTGAAGGGGGAAAAATAATGAGATTATAACAAAAAAGAAAGGAAACAAATTTTATGTATATAGGGGGGCGGTAGGGTGGGTGGGGCTATGGGAAAAAATGAGAATTAAGTTGTGTCTTATACTGGTACAAATCCCCATTATGGAGTGCAATCATGATGCATACATGTAACGTATCAATAAATATTTAAAAAAAATAAAACAAGCATGCCTTTGAGACATTTATAACTGGGCTATAAACTATGTCTTGCTTCCAGATGGCTTACCTGCCTGCCACTGACACATGCGTGACTTTAACACTGGCTGCCCAATGGGAACCAGCCGTACATGTGCTAAAGCTAAAGCTATGTGGGCATGTGCTACATATTTCTTTTCATTTCATTCTTGCTGAGATACACTGTAGAACTCAATAATTTTTCCAAGATTTCCCAATAAAATCTTCCTAAGCCACAAGCAACAGCGCACATCTTTTCTGTTCTTTCCCAGAATCCAGCAGTAATATCTTACATTCCCCACTCCTGTCATTTTTTTCTTTTCTTTCTTTCTTTCTTTTTTTTTGATGGTGGAAGTGATAGGGATTGAAACCAGACCCTGACATATGCTATGCAAGTACTCTATCACTAAGACACCACCCCCCTTGGCCAAATGTCCCCTTTCTTAAAATCCTGTTTTCAAATATAAAAATTTTCTCCACCCTAAACTCTAAGTCTTATTTGGCCAATACACCTATTTGCTTCAAAACTGTAAGGTCACCTCACAAAATGCTAAGCAGTTCTCTAAATTAATGCATTCTAATATTTGTCAAGCAAACTGAGTAACTGCTCAATGGCCTAAGTTCTGGGCCCTACAGGAATAATTTTCAAAGCAGAAGTCCCTTAACCTAGGAAGAGTCAACTTATCCTTCCAAGGCTGCCTGTAAGGCAGGAGCTCCTAGCTCCATCCATGCCATCCACCTGCCCACCACCTCCCTTCATTCTCTGTACATTCTGCCCGTGGATCACGCAGATCATACATGCTTCTCATCCACTCTGCACATCTCCCTGAGGTCTCCATTACGGGGAAGTGCCAGCCCAACAACCAAGAATGGTAAAATGACAAAAAGCACATCTTAATATCTGATATGCAAGCTTATTGCTTAATGAAAATTTGAGGGAGCAGCAAAGGTATAAAACCTAGTTATAAACAAAACTGAAATTTAAGCCACTATTTTTGTTAAAGCAAGTAGTGGAGAACAAATCATTATTTGTTGAAAAATAGAATTGGACCGTACTGTTAGAATCCTCAGGTGAAAACTATAATCTCTAAAAAAGCCCTTCATCATTAAATCCAACACTTGCTTACATGAAGAATTTACTGACTGATTTATAAACAAGAACCCCATGCACACACTGATATGCACGGTTCCCACAGTGGAACTATGTACCTTTTGACGTCGTTTCTCTTTCCTTTTGTCTTCTGTGTCCTGTAGCATTTTTTCTTTCCAGAGGTCAAAGAAATAGGAAGGATCAGTATAGAACTTCAGCCCATCCTTCTTATCATCTCTATGAATCAATGTATTATAAGTCAGGGGGGAAATATGGTTAGATACTTCTATCTAACAATGGAAGGTTACATTAAAATTTTAAGTCAGGGAATATCTATGTAGGGCACTGTCGCTATCAATAATCTTATTATCTAAATTTTTTTATTTCAAATAAATGTGGACACATGCACAACACTGACCTTTTTATTTAAGTAGGTAAGAGTAAGATAATCTACTCAGAGCGAAGTACAGAGAAGGGCTCTGAAAAAGTACAAGGTGGCTGTGACAGCAAATTTTAGTAGCTTGACTATTTCAGGAAACACTTCATTTCAACAGGGGGCGACACACAAAGATGGATGAATTTCTAGTATAAATACATTCTTTTCTACTCTGGAGAATAAATATTATTGTGATAAAAAAGAATAGGAGCTCTGTCTTTTCTCAACCAGGTGTGCCCAATACAGTGGTGCCTGGGTTCACAAATTTAATTTGTTCCACAAATTCGGCGAAAAAGATAGCCACATTCAGGTCTGTGCAGGAAAGACGGCCATGGTCATATTCTTTACTTGATGCAGAGTTCGCAAACAAAAACTGCTCATGAACCAAGTACCACTGTATCTATAAATTTGGTTAGGAGATAAGCAAAATGGTCACTGTGCATAAACGTGGCTAGGAAAAGAGTGTTGAGTGATGTATTTTAGAGGAGGCTTTATTTACTTGTAAGTATTGCTATGGTTGCTATGGCCTAAAGAGTATTTTAAATCCTATAGAACCTACTCCTTTACCTTACAATCAAAAATAATGTGACAGTTATGAATCAAAATGTGATATAACACAGTAGTAACATTCAAAACAACCATGATACCAATTAGGTCTAGCTCACTGATGTTTGAAAAAGTACATGGCCTGTAGATCTCTGACAAGGAAAACAAAACATGTACATTTCATATTAGTATTTCCACCAGTCATTTTGAGCACACCAAAGAAACAAAATAATTAAATATTGAGAGGAAAGAGCTTAGGATCAAAGAAATCTCAGGGAGGAAAAGATGTCTTCTTCAACTTCCTGCCTTGTTACCTTTTGTGTACTTTTCACCATCCAACACTAACAGCCAGGCTCCTGTAATAGCTACTCTACTCACTGTAACTGAAAATCATTACTAACAAGCCACACAATTCAGTTTTTTAACCTTTTATCATTTAACATCTTTCTTTTTTCTAGCTTCCCAATAAGTAAGCAAACTGCATGACAGAGACTTTAGTAATATTATCATAAAAAAGAGAACTAGTTTTCCCAAGGCACTAAAGCTTCATGTATAGGTAAAGACATAGAAAAACTGAGTGTGGAACCTGTGGAAAAGTTTGAGAGGTACAAAATGTACACTCTTTACAATGGCAGTAACATTCTAATGAAGATGGGAACTTACATACTCAAATAAACAAACATTACTGCTAATAAAAAACGAAGCAGCTACGTGCTCTGTTTATTGCATCTAACCACTTAACTCTGCAGCACTGTCACACTGTCGTATTTAAGTTTAAATGCCAAAGCTTACGTTTTATGTACTCTGACTACTGCTGTATAAATGAACTTGAGCTGGCACTGCTATTCTTGAATACATTATGAAAAAGTCAAAGACATGTTTTATTTGCCAAATAACTACACACAAAAACATATCAAGTTAAATCACTTTTCATGTCATTAAAATTTTTAAATCATCAGAAATGTTTAATCATGATTTTGATTACTTAAATAAAAGTGGCTCACTAGGTTTTCTGATTTTCTACTTAAAAGCGAATTTTTCGTGAGCTCTCAGTAACACTGTGTAAAACACTTTAAACAAGTGAGCTCTCATGTTGCAGTATGTATACTGCGGCTCCCAGGACTAAGAAAAACTCAAAGTGCCCTAGAAAGATGTCTACCACATGAAAGCCGCCACAGATGCAGCATGAGGCTCATAATGCCCCTATTCTCACGTGTGGTGAACTTTCTATGTGTACACGCATCACCTCTGGGAAAGCAGGCTTGTGCCATAAAAGGGCAGGACTTGTTGTTCACGCCCATCAGTTTCCAGGGGAGCTTTCATTCATCTGTAAGAATTCCCCTGTACACAGAGGGACACAGTTTGAACTACCCCTCACTGGCAGAACTACAATACATAGTAGCTCTAGAGTTCTCCTTGTGGACTCTGAGAAAGGATGGGAAACTGGGCCGTGGATGCCCCGGGCCACTCTCTGAGGAGCAGCAAAGGGCTTACAAGCTGGGATGTCAGGGAGCTGTGAGAGCAGCAAGCTTCACACAGGCTTCCTACCCAGGGCCATCACAGGAGGTCAGTGACACGATTGGGCCAGCGAGGGCCACTGGCCACCACAGCCTGTGTTCACAGAGGCCAGGGGAGTGGACAAAGCCGAGGGACAGGCCCCACCACTAGCGGCAGAGGATCTCAAGGAGAAGGGAGAAGAAAAGGAAAAGGTGATGACCACAGGCCCTGGAAGAACCCTCTATGGTGATGGATGGCAGATGGGCATTTAACTAAGCATATTTCAATCATCTTTTCGTATTAATTTTTAATAATATTTATTTTCTATTCTTTTTCTTGGAAGTTTGGTCTTGAAAAGTGTATCCTAACACTTTTAACAACAACAGAAGGTTAATATGGCAACATTATTTTCAAAAAATTTGATGGCAAAAAAAGGAAGCAAAATTAATTATATGGGGGGAGTTGTAGGGTGGTGGACAGGGGAATGGAAAAAGTGACAATTAAGGCATGTCATGTACTGGTACAAATTATCAATGTTGAGTATGATCATGATGTGTATATAAAATGTACCAATAAAATCAATCAAAAAAACTAACATTGTAGAACACATTTTTTGAATTCAGTAACTTTTTTTGATGTACAAAAACAAGTGTTTTACTGCTTTATAAATGAACTGCACAGTTCCTTTCCAATTGACTGTGAAAATAAGGAACAACAAAATTACACACAATGCCCTCAGGGAGCATGTTCACTTCCATTTACGATACCCATATCTGAGAGCTAAAATCAGAGTTCTCACTTCTGCTAGTAAATGTACCTATAACTTAAAATACTAAAACTATTATTTCTGCATCACTGACTGCTTTAATTGTGGACAATATTGCAATTATTGTCTTCAAAGTTTGAAAGAACTCTATTTAACCCAAAGGAGCTACCAAAGATGTTCCCACCAAACACATCACCACATTTCCCCCCACGCCCACTGAAAAGACTCCGGGGCTCTGAGAGAGGTTTACCTGTACGGGGTCAGGATGTTCAGAGGAGGTGGTTTATCACTCTGGTTGTAAATGTCAGCAACAGGATTAGGAATGCTGTTCTTTGAAACCACCTGCTGGTCTTGGATGGTGGAACTTTTGAAAGCTTTTTTCATGTTGATATCCTGTAGTGACACTATTTAGAGAAAAGTTTCCCAAGTTTAGATACAAAGACATACTTTTCACTACTCAGAAATAAGTATCACTGGACTCACAACCATGAAATCTCCTGAAATAAGCAAATAGTGATTTTCATTGTTTCTTCAAAACCATGCCTAAACAGAAGTTGATTCCTTCTCTCTCAGCGGAAACAGTTTTCTTGACAAAGTAAAATTCTTTTGCAGTTATTATTTCATTGAATCTAACAGTAGAACATCATTCTTTATTTAAATAGTACCCTAATAAGCTAATATGACTTTAAGAATAATACCTAGGAAAACACTTCTGGAAAAATTGTACAAATGCAAATAACATATTAAGGTTTTCTAAGACTAACATTAAAGGAAAAACAGCGAAGTCTTTCAACATATTTACAGTCCTAGAAATCAAGTAGTTTGGTAAATAAAACTAAAGAAGCAGGAAATCAGGGCTTGGTATACATCTTTTGTAAGTCTGTACGACATTTATACATCATTTATTAACTCATCTGACCTTGACAAACTTTTGAGGTGGCAAACTGGCCCTACCAACTTACTTGCCTCAGCTACTGCAGCTTTTCCTGAGGGATGTTATATAACTTCCAGGACCTTCTGGCCAAAAAAAAAAAGGTGAGTCCCAAACAGACCACTAATCTTTTTTAGCTGTCAATAAGGTAAAAGTCTTGGTTGGGAAGGGGCTTTAAAGATATATCATGCACCATAAAATTTCATAAATATTAATATATACATTGACCTTTTTCAGTGTAGTTTATCATAAACACTTCATATCTTAAAAGCCAACCAAAAAAACCTAATAAAGGTGAAAAATCACTTGTACTAATTTAAAAAGTAAATGATTTACAATGCTACGAAGTCCTGTCTAATAGACCAAGTAGCTTTTAATTTTTTTCTAATTAAAAAATAAAATTAAAAATCTAGTCTAAAAGAACATGCCTCTAACTTCCTATCTATTGCTGGAAAAGTCAGAAGAATGTTCATAATAGGTATTAACAGCAATTTAATTTTGACCTTTGATAAAGACCTGAATAAGAATAAACATATATCGTTCTTAAACAATGAGGGATAAATATCATAAATAAGTACTTTATACTATTATATTGTTAATACAATATTAAGAGATGTTGGGATCTTTTTAAAGCAACAAGAAAAATTTTAACTAGTACTATATATAGGAAAAATAATTTGTAACTTGAATCTTTTTTTTCAAAGTAAATATGATGTAGTAATCTTATCACCGTCAGATTTTTTTCCCAGTCTATTCTGAGTCTCTCATTCAAGATTCTAAAGTAAAACTTTTAATATGTAACTGTTGATGGCTTCATGTTATGTTGAAACTTCCACACATTCCAGGGAATATCATCAAAATGATTATCCATTAACCTGTAACAGCTTGATTTCAGAATTATTCTAAACCTTGAAGCCTAAAAACCTTTGGTGAAAGCTCTGAGAAGGTTCATAAGATTTGGAAATGGATAAAATCAGCAAGACTATTTACAGGCATCAACCTAAGAAGAACACCAGGTTGAAGTCTTCATGCTATAGCATGGTATACCATGATCTTCACCCTTGGATTCTCTGGAATGCTCTCTGTTCTAAGAATATATTTTTAAAGTAACCGTTAACAACTCTCTCAGGACTGCTAATACTGAATTTTCTGCAAAAGGGGTTTAAATACTACATATGTAATAACCATATGGAATAGAAAAGATATGAGTCTTTCATCACATAATAACTCACTGTTGTGAGGTTCTTCTCACTATTCTTCCAGGCAAAGACAAGACAAAAATGTGTGCGCACTGCCCATGGAAAAAGCAGTGATTACACCACAATTAATTACTACCATCTTGTGGCCATCACTTCTAGTTCATTGCATCTGTGCAATTACCTACCCTCTTCCACTGTGGAATCCAGCTGTGTGACTTTGACAGCAAGGCGATCAATTCTGTCTTGAAGAGAATTTGCTCTGATGTAGAAGTTGTTAGCCTCATTAAACAACTCACCAAAAATGTCTTCAGCATGTTTGCCTGCAGAAGAGAAGGAGCAGAAAATACCATCTGCTAAGGAGCTGCTGCTGTGGCCTGCACATGGCCACGCCAATGCTTGTTACTGTCAACGCAAAGTCTCGTGCAAATGAGTGTAAAAAATGAAGTGTCACAGTCCAAGGCCTTTAGAACTTTTGAAATTTAGTAGCTATTCATGTGAATCTGGAATTGACTCAGTGGTAGAATGTTAAAATATTCCATGTCATACAGAAGCATTTTCCATGAGCTGTCATTCAAGTTGTATCCCACTAAACAGAACTTCTTTGGGGGAAAAGTTCTCATTTTACATGCTATAAGTATAAATACAGTCTCAAGAATTAAGCTTCCATTCATTTCACAAGATAATTCAATAAATCACATTGGCTTTAAATTTAGGACTTAACCTTATTCACTATCAGAAATATGAGATATCTTACATCAAAGCTAATCCTTTCCAATAGCATTAAATTCTAATTAATATTTGGAAACCTAGGGACACAGTGCTGACTCTGGCACTTTCTAAAAGTCAGTATTCTAGAAATCATGAGTTAAGTTTTCTTCATGGCTCATTCTACTTTTTTTTTTGCAGTAGTGGGAATAAACCCAGAATCTTTGCATTAGTCTACATCTCCAGCGCTTTTGAAACCTTGAGATAGGTCTCACTAAATCACCTAGTCTGCCTATGGAGAGCCTCTCAGACAGCTGAGATTGCAGGCAGGTATCACTACATCCAGCTTCACTTCTACATTCTTATGAGTACTATATAAAACTTCTAGTTTTTAAAAAATATATAACTTTTCTGAAAATGTAATATGATATTAAACCAGTCTGTTTATACTGAATTTCCAAATCCCAAGACCAATCCTTTACCCATTCATCAAATATTTAGTAACTACCTACTTTGAAAGTGTCTGGACTTCTCTTTTTATTTTTATTTTCTATTGGTTTATTACTTGAGAAAGAGAGTATCTAAAAGGAAAATTCCCTAGAACTTGAGCAATGTGTTTCCACGTAATTTACAGCTGACGAGGCAAGCCCAGAACCAGTGTCCCTCTTCGCTGCTGGAACCCACAAGGAAGGTCCAGGCTTGTCTTTTCAAAGTGCAGCCCCAGCCCAACAGGAATGCTTCCCGCCCACACCTATTCAGTGAAGGAACAAGTGAGTCCAGGAGGCCAATAAGGTCTTATATTTTTTATTTTTTTTTTTAGGTTTTTGGAGACAGGGTCTCGCTTTGTGGTTCAGGCTGGCCCTGAGCTCAGCCTCTAACTCACATCACAATCCTCCTGCCTCTGCCTCCCGAGTGCTGGGATTATAGGCGTGAGCCACCATGCCCGGCACTGTGGTATGTGGTACTGGTTGCTGCTGGGTGTGGGTCTCCACACCCAGTATTGTTATGTGGTTACCGGGGAATCGAACCCGGGTCCTTGCGCTTGCGAGACAGGTGCCAGAACCACTGAGCTAACTCCCCGGCCCAAGGTCTTATATTTTTATTTTCCTATTTTCCAGATGATTAAATTGAGGATAAAAAAGATACACTGTCCAAATCCCTTGGATGGCCAGTGGCAGAAACAAATGAAAGAAAAACTTGGTTGTTTAACTTTTAGCACTTCTCTGTTTTTATCACATACCTCATTGAATCTCCTTGATCATAAAACCCAGAACCACAGGGCTAAACACAGAATTACCATGTGACTCAGGACTTTCACTTCCAAATACGTACCTAAAAGAAGTGAAATGGCCTGAGATGCTTGCACACTCATCTTCAAAGAGGTATTATTCACAATAGCTAAGAGGTGAAAGCAACTCATGAGCATGAATAAACAAATGGAGTATGAGCCTTCAAAAGACCAAAAATCGTGACACATGCTACCACACGGGCAGCCTGGAGGACATTATGGTACAAAAACAAGTCAGTCATAGAAAACAAGTGGTACAAAAACAAGTCAGTCAGTGTATGAATTCACTCATATAAGGTACCTGGAGTGGGCAAATTCGTATGGACAGAAAGCTCAATGGTGGCGTAGAGGCTTGAGGAATGTGGGCATGAGGAATTGTTTAATGGGTACAGTTTCGGTTCTACAAGATGAGAAAGTTCAGGAGATCTGTTGCACAACAGTATGAACATACTTATCATTACTGAACTATACATCTGAAATGGTTAAGATAGTAATTTTTTTTTTTTTTTCTGTACCAGGGATTGAACTTCGGTCCTTATGCTTGCCAGACAGATGCAGTTCCACTTGAGCTAAGTCTCCAGCCCAAGGACAGTAAATTTTATGTGACATATATTTACTATAATTTAACATACAAATTTAAAAAACTTGAGAAGAAAATCATTAAAAAAAAAACCCCAAGGATTTTGCACTGAAACAAACCCTTTCCAGCCCTCTTTACCCAGCACAGTGACAATGTCTCCCTCTTTTCCCTATGGGCCACATTTCCCAGATGCACTTATTTTCTGGTTTTGGAGATAAGCCATTCCGATAGCAAGAACACAGTAACACTGGCCAGAAGACAACTCCTCATCCCCCTCCTAAGCCTGCTTTTACTCCCTTTCATTCTGTGTCAACTCATCCTTCCCAAGATCACCACGTGGATACAGGACCATCCTTGACTCCTCTTGCTTGCTTCCACCCCAACTGGCTCTGCGGCTAACCCTCCCCTAGCCCACCTCTGCAGAACAGACCCAGGGTCTGCACCACTTCCCTGAATCCCTTGCTGGTCCACATCACTCCTCTCCTCACCCCTGCCATGGGGTGCGTTCCCAGGGTCCACATAGACACATTCCACCTTCAGTTCATTCTCCACAGTGCCTCATAGCTATCTGTCAAAGTTCAAACTAAGTCTTGGTCTCCTCTGCATTCTCAGGTTCCTTCCATGCCTTGCCAACCTACTAAAGATAGGGGCCAGAGGTTGGGTCAGGGCTTGCAGTGTCTTCCATGGTTCACTCCACATACCTTCCCAAGCCTCATATTCCAAATCCTTTCTTGCACACTTGACTCCCCCCCAGGGGCTTCCTCCTCACTGGTTCTATGACATGCCAAGTGCTTGCTTCCTCCCTAGAACTTTCAATTTTTGTTCTTCCCACCCCCTTCTGCCCCAGAGATTCAGTTTCCTCACTTCATCTAGCTCTCTAAATCTTCTAAATGAGCATTTTGCTAACAACCCTGATTAAACTCATGACACATGTAATCACACCCCCTTCCCTTATCTCCTTCTTGTGGCATTTTTTTCTGTTGCACTCTTCACCTGTCTTAATAAAGCAAATATATACTTCTTTGTATTTAACTTATTTTTTATCTGTCTCCTTCCACTAAAATGTATGGTCCCTGAAGACAAGGATTCCCCTTCATCCCCTGTTCTGCTGCTCTAGCCACCTCCAGGGTCTACAGTGCATCTTGTTTGGAGCAGGTACTCCAAAAAGAATTTGGAATAAATGAATAAAAATGTACTGAGTTGTGACTTTGTAAATTTATAATCAAACCTTCAAAATACCGGCTGATCTAGGTGCGAGAGTCCTTTCTGTGTTCCCACAATACTCTTCAACTTACCACAATCACAAGACTCACAAACTCTAATCTTGACATCATGTACCTTGATCTCCTAGAGGATGTGTGCTAAGGCCCTGACCTGGCACTGCTCGCGCTGAGCCCATGCTCAACAGCATCTGCTGAGGAAAAAAAAAAACTAAACAAAATCGAAAACAAAACAAAACCACATCTAGACCATTGTCTTCTTGGAAGGCAGCAATGTTCAGCACTATACCACCAATGTGACCACTGTCTCCTTACTGAGTACAAGGCAACAAATGATCCCTGCTCAAGAAGTTTGGAAAATGCTGCAGTAAACAACATAATGTGTATTTCTATGCCTGGGGGCATCTTGAAATCCTTAAGAGATTGATGTGTGCTAGAAATGTGCAGGAGTATCTAGCATATCATGCTTTCACAGAGCAAGGGTGTGAAAACATTTAACAGCACTATTCAGAGCTTCTGCTTTCAGAAGTCCCTGCAGAAATGCTGAGTGATTTGCAGATGATCCATATCCTCCAAATGCTTCATATCAATCTCTCCATTCTTTATCTATGAATGATCACTCATAATTATATTCCAGTACAAATTCAAAAGCTCCTATTCCTCCCCTGGTAGCTACACAGAACACTAATTTCTAGGCATGGTATATACCACTAGGGGACTGGGGAAGTATACCATGGTTTCTTGAAAAAGTTACAGCAGCATTCTCAAAGCACAGGAACTACTGTTGAGAATATGTAGATGCTATTTAATCAGCAAAAGTTAAGTAACATGTATCCTATACTATCAATGCTCAATTTTATTTGAAAAGACTGGTGCAATTGATGTTGTGTTTCTACTTGCAAGTTTTTGACTTATAAAGAGATATAGAAATTTAAAATGCATAATTAATATTTTGCCAGCTGCTGAATGCTGACAAGTGACTAAAAGAAATAGTCTAATGAACAAGAATAAGTGTTGCAATTACAGTCTTCAGTTCTGCAAACCAACAGATTTGAAAAGCTGACTTCTACACTTCAAATGGCAAGTCCATTAGTAGCTAAACTAAAGTAGTCCTGCATTGAATTAATGACCACATGAAGGAAGTACAATGTATTCACTCATTACTGACAAAAAGCTTCTAACTCTGGATTTATTAGTACCCTATGAATTCAATTCCAAGTATGTCAGGTTAAGAAGTGTGCCTCCAACTGCAAAAATTAGAAATAATGAGAAGCTGGGATAATGCTGCTCTGACTTTTGCAAGGAACTCTGGCACACTTTCCTATCCACTTAGTAGTATATACTGTCTCCCAAAATCTGTGTTTTAATTTTAAAATTATGCATGGATTTTCAGATGTATTTAAGCATAAAGATTTACTGAAAATAACCAAAGTGTCTCACATGAATTCAGTAACACAAGCTAGTACCTACATCGTGGTTTGTCTAGATTATCATTTTTCATTTTTCACCAAAAGGAATCAGACTCCCTTCCAGAAATAGACTGACTCCAGGGCCAAGGGTAGAAACTGTAAGATGAGCCTAGAATATATTGTTTTGCTAGGAAAAAATGATGTGCTCAAAGACTGGGTACCTCAGAGCCAGCCCGAACAGAACCCCACTGGCCAAATCTGGGAAAATGGGTACATCAAAATAAAAGCAAGAAGAGACACTATGATTTGTAGAATAAAATAATTATCAGTTCAAGCTGATATGAGAGAATGAATAAATGAAAGTATTTATTTTTTAATTGATTTTATTGGCACATTTTAAATACACTTTATGATCACAATCGACATTGAGAATTTGTTATCAGTAGATGACACGACTTAATTCTCATAAAAATTAAAGTAGTTATAAATCAGAATGTAAAATAATTATTATTGAAAAGTTATGAAATGGTAAAATCACTCTGTAGCCACCAGAGCAGTAATATTACAGAGAAGAAAGACTGATAGATTCTGAGAAGAGCAGACTGCAGGATCGGGATGGAGAAGAAGGCATTTAACCAAGCATCTAAGCATCTTGTTGTGAGGTACGGTACTTACCTTAGAGAAGCCTACAGTAACCAAAGTGATGGAAGGCAGCAATACACCAGCTCACGGAAAGCAGATGTGTGTTTTCTGATAAGACACGCCAAGGAAGGCACCACACTGCCTGTGACACTTCTGTCAACATCCAGCACTTACTCACAGAGAGACGCCAGCAGATTCAGACCACATGACACACCACAAAATAAAGGGCGGTTTCCTTTAAAGTCAAGGTCATGAAAATTGAGGAAATATTTCAGATTAAAGGAGACCGAAAAGAGGCAATTTTATAAGTACACTTATATGAGGAAGTAAGAATGTAGGGGAGAGTCTCTGACAAAAAGCAAAAGTGTAGTTAAGTACCTCGGAAACCTGAGAATCTATTGAAATTTTTGATACTGTTTTTGATCTGTATGGAAATCAGAAATCATCTCAAAATAAAGAGCTGAAAAAGAACCTTAACACATCACCTGTAGTAATAAGCAGTTGCTACCAAACTCCATAAAATAAAATAAAATAACATAATTATTGGGAATATTTTTTCTTTTTTTATTTAACAAATCTTTATTTTTTTTCCACTATGAAAGCAATGTATGTTTACTATAAGAAACAGAAAAATACAGGAAGATATATAATAGGAAAAAAGGCCAAAAGTCCAATCAAAGATATATAATGCTAAATTCTGATTTAAAAAGTACTACAGTGGTGTCCCAGTTCACTAACTTAATTTGCTCATGATTTTGGAAAAAGGCTACAGTCATGTCTGTCACTCAATGCAGAATTTGCAAACAAAAACAAAGTTTTGCCAAAAATTTCTGTTTGTGAAGTGAGGTACTGCTGTGCATGTTCATGGTAGAAATTGTAGAAAACCCAAAAACTAAAATGTAAGCCACAGTTATTCACAGTGAGCTACTTTTGATGCTTCTTTGCAATATGCTAAGCTCTTTACAAAAACTAAGATACATACTGGTCATTAACATATGCAGTTACTCGGCAACCACTCAGCAAGCATCCCTGAGCACAAGGCACTGCTGCTGCGGCTTAAAGACATACAGCAGTGCACAAAGCCCAGGTCTCACTGGCACATACTATGATGAGGAAACAGACCACAAGCCAGCAGGCTAATTCTTCAGGTGCTAACAACAAAACAGGAAAAGACCAGAGAGCGGCCTGAGAATGGGTGTTATTCAAGTGGTCAACAAGGCCTCTCTGGTATAGTGGCATCAACTGCTGAAGTGAGGAACTTCTATATAAGCTCGCGTAGGAAGAATCTTGCAGGAAGGAGACACAAGTGCACTTGGGGGTATTTGACCAGCATCAAGGAAGCCAACTGGCGAGAGCACTGTAACTGGGTGGGACGGAGGAGGAAATGCCCTTCACTTGTGGGAATGAGTGGCTAGAGTGGGAGAGAGCACCTGGAGTGGGAGCAGGGAGACCAGCAGGAGGCCCCTGAGAAGCAATGGTGACTTGAACTAGAATAGCAGCAGCAAAGGGACAAGCAGGTACACAAATTAGGTAGCTATTTTAAAGATGATTGAGCTCATTTGCTAGGGGATTGGAAGCCTGTTATTAGAGAGAAAATAAGACAAATCAAAAGCATTTTGATAAGGGACTGAGGTAAAGAATAAATCATACTTTCTAGTTTAGCCACGTAGAATTTAAAGTATCCAGTGGAAAACAAGTGTAGATACTAAGTAGGCAGTATACACTCAAGTCTGAGTTCCAAGGAGGTCAGAACCGCAGACATAAATTTGGTATTTGAAGCCATGGGAGTGGATGAGCTCATTCAGTGGAAAGGAATAAGGGAAGAGGACCTTAAGTGACCAAGCCCTGAAGCACTCCAACCTGGAGAGGCTGGGAAAATCATCAAAGAAGATTCACAAAGAACAGGTAAGAAGAAGGGTAGAAGTAACACCAACATGAAGAAGTTCGGTGAAGAAAGTCTCTTCAGAGCAAGTGACATGACAGTTTCAAGAAAAGTGGGTGGGGTCTGAATGGGCACAAGAGACAATAAGGGAAGTACAGGCCATGGAGATACAGTAATTTGAAGGGATCCTGAGTGAAACGAAGCAAGAAATGGGCTGACAGGGAGAGATGATCTAAGACAGATTTCTCTATGGACTGTCTGATGGAAATGACAGCAGGCAGAGAGGAGAAGAGATGATGCAGAGAACCAAAGGTACACGAAGTCTCACAGTGAGAGAGAAGGCATGGATTCCAGTGTGCAGCAGAGGACATGGCTCAGCACAGGCCAGGCTGGTAGACCTTGCACACAGCCATGCACCGATCGGATGGGGAGTCGCTCTCCTCTAACTGCCTTCGGGTACAATGACAGGAGCAGAACAGTCACTGGCTCAGTGTGGAAGTGTGAGGTGAAGAGAGAAGATATGGAACAGGTGCTCTACAGACATGAAAACTAAGAAATGATGGTGGCATTGCTGAGCAGTACTAAGTGCTCACCTGAGGAATGTGCTCATGATTTAAATCTTTCTTCTTTGCTAATATAAGCATTTAAAGCTACATATTTCCCTCTAGGTACGTCTTTCAGTAAATCTCACAAATAAAATACACTGGTATTTTGTGTTTATTACCTCTCTACAACAGTTTCTAATTTTCCTTATTGACTTCTCTTCTGAGTTAAGGAATATTTAAAAAGATAGTGCTTGATTTTTCAATATTGAAGAATTATCTGAAAAGACTATCTCATCACACTCTTTTCATTAATTTATTTCTTCAAACTTCTTTTATGGCCTAGCATATGTTCCATCATGGTGGATTTCATAGGAAATTAAATGAATGTATAGTCTACAGTTTACAAATTTAGTATTTTTCTGTACTACTTTTGAGTTGGGACAAAATACCCCAAACCTGGAATATAAAGAAGGAGAGGTTTATTTCAGCTTATATTTCCAGCACACAGTTGGCTAGCTTCAAGGCAGAAAGTCATGGCAAAGGATAGCTGCTTGCCTCATGGTAGCCAGGAAGTAGAGAATGAAGGAGGAGCCCTGGGGAGGGGGGGATAAACCCTTCCAGTGATCTACCTCTATCAACCAGCCATTACCTCCTGATAACACATTTGGCTATAAAAACTCATCAGTGGATTATCCCCAGCTCTGTGTGCATGAGGCCTTGAGAGGAACACCTAGATATAAATCACAACAGTATTCAAAGATCAGTTAGATTAGATGGGTAAGCAATCAAACTTTCTATATACTCTTACTTTTCTTTTTTTTTTTTTTTTGAGACAGGGTCGCCTTTTGTAGTTCAGGCTGGCCCTGAGCTCAGCCTCAAACTCACATCACAGCAATCCTCCTTCCTCTGCCTCCCGAGTGCTGGGATTATAGGCATGAGCCACCATGCCAGCACTGTGGTATGTGGTACTGACTGCTGCTGGGGTGTGAGTCTCCACACCCAGTATGGTATGTGGTTACTGAGGATCGAATCCAGGCCCCTGCACTTGCAAGACAGGCGCTGGAACCACTGAGCTAAACTCCCAGCCCCCAATATACTCTTACTTTTCAATTTACATGCTCTCTCAATTACTGAGAGATTCTTATAACAATCTCCAACTATGATTCAGAGCTTACCTATTTCTCCCTCAGCTTTATTTTTATTCCCTGTACTTTGGAGCCCTATTAATAGATGCATATATATTTAAGGCTGTTACATGTTCAGTATAAAATGTTGATCTCTTCTATAATCTACTTTATCTGAAATTAACACAACTGCACCAGCTTTTTAATGCTTCACATTTGCATATGTTTCCCTGTGCTTTTTCTTTAAAGCTGTGTCTTTATTCTTAAAATGCATGTATTTTACTCTATTTTATTCAGCCTGGTAATCTCAAGAGAAGTTTTTAAAATGTTTCTACTTAAAGAAATTATTGATATGACTGGCTTAATTCGATCACTTAGGTTTTTCTTTTTTTTATTTGTCTTTTTGTCCCTTGCTCCTCCTTTCCTGCCTTCTGCTGGGATAATCCATCTCATTTTAAGATTCTACTTTATCTCTTCTATGTGGTGTTCTTAATAGTTCCTCAAAATCATACAAGCATCCTTAGCTCATCACTTCCAAATACAGCATTTTACAAACAAAATAAAATAAAATAGTGTAACTCATTTACTCCCTTCTGTATTCAGATCTCTTGCTGTCACATAGGTTATCAATTCCACAATAAATTTGAAATAGTAAATACTCTTATAAAATAACAGAGATAGCTTTAGAGATCTTTTATATTTACTCTCTCTTTTGGGTACTCTTCATAAATTCTTTGTAGTGTAAGTCATCTGGTTGACCAATTATTCAATTCTTTCACATTTTTCTATGTTTCTCCTTCCCCTCCCTACTCCTCAGCGGTACCAGGGATTGAACCCTTTGTACTGAGTTATATTCCAGTTGGGTTTTTTTTTAAATTGTCAGATATAGTTTTGCTAAGTAGCTAAGGTGCCCGGGCTTGGCTCAAATTCACATTTGGTTTAATAAGAAACACCCAGCAATATCTTGAGGATATTAAAATTATCACTTTTTAAAAATCTTTAAGAAAAGACTTCTTCTGCCTGAAATTTAGCTCAGGGATTCTGAAGCCAAGATGGCAATTTTCCTAGCACACACACACACAAAAGGATTTCTTCTGCTATTTACATAATTATGCAAAATGTAAAAATTAATGGAAAAGATTCTCTTAAAAATACAATGTACATTTAAAGCTAATGGAATCAGAATTTGGGGTCATTTGTGAGAACCAGTTTTGTCCCTTATGAAGAAGTCTGAAGATTCTTAGGATACAAGATGTCTTGGACATATTGCCAGAAGCACCAATCATGTATGTAATGATTTTGTGCAAGAATCTGTAAGTGTCTCTACCAAAAAGAAACAACCTATGTATTCAAACATGAAATAATGGTTAAATAATTATGTTGTATCAATAAAATAATCTCCAATTATTTAAAACATCTCAGAAGAATCAAAAGAAATGTTTACTATGTAGTAAGTATGGGTAACAAAGACATTTCACAATGAGATACTATTTTAAAAAGACATATATAAAGCATTTTCAATAATTTTCTCTCATTAACAGCCAAACTATGAAGTATTAAAACAGAACCTGTGTCATCCTTGGCACAGATGTCCTATTTGTTCCCAGCTCCTTTTCAAGCAAATGGTATTAAAATAACATTAGAATATCTAAGAGCGAGTGCAAGAAGCTCTAACTTTAATTGAGGAAACAACTGACAGGAACAAGGGCATGTAGATTATTAGTCAAGAAAAACATTGAAAAGACAATCCTATCTTAATGTTAATTGGAGCACTGAACTGTCACAAGAAGAAAAAAATCATTATCTTCTAATCAAAAACCAAGTGACACTCTATTAACTAAAGCCAGCAACTGGCTTCCTACCTACTGTCATTCCTTTGACCTTTCATATTAGAAATTGATAATACTCAAAAAAATTCTGAAATTTAATATAGGCTAAATTGTTATTATAATACATAATGCTATGAAAAATCTGTGATGCTTTGCCTTAAACTATACAACTGCTTAAGTTAGCAAATTTTTTCATTCATGTCTACAACTGTTCCTAACTCTACTCCAATAATCTGTATGCTCTTGTTGAAAAGATTTCAACTTCCTAAAAAGCTGTTAGAGATCCAATGCTGCCAAAATTATTGGACTTAAAAGTTTCGTGCTTGATTTAAATGTAACAAGAGCCTGGAAATAGTAACAACCTACAGAGCTCTCAAAAGGTAGGTGGAGTGATAGGGACCATTAGAGGCCTGTTCAGTATCTAAAACCACATTATTTCCTTACTTAAGAAAACTCATTTATATCTTTATGACAATCTACTGACCTCATCAATGTGATATGAATCAGAATGACCTTGAGGAATGAGAGCCTTAGTTATTAAGCTTTCTTTTTGGAGAAGTCTAAAAAATTCCTTCTGGAGTTCTGGTTTGGTTTGCCTTTTCTACAGCTACCAAGAGTTTTAGTCACCCTAAACCCTTGCAGTGTCTGGAGCAAGTCTCTACTTTCAGACAGGCATAGCCAGTCTACCATCAAGAAAAATCTTTATTCTTCCACTAAAAAGCTCTCTCCTCATCAAGATAGGACAAAGACAAAAGTTTCAACCTTTTTATGTATCACTTGTAGGAACTCCAGATAACTACAACATTTATTCTAATTCACCCTTAAAAGTGAGCTTCTTCTGTGGGAACAAGGTTCTGGGCATGTGGGAGGATAGGCAGGGAATATAGACTAGGATGGGCCAGCTTATATGGAGAGATGGGATAAGAGGTCAGGTAACCAATGAATGGAAACATTCTTTATCATAGGCATGAATATTTAGAAAAGAAGACTTGTTCTATGACAGATTTGTGCATTCCTAATACTTAAGTGATGAGAACTTAAAAATAAATATATTGTTTTAAGTTATTTTTCCTAAGAAATTTAGAACACAAAGAAATTGATTCTTTTCTCATCTCCTATAATTGTCAATATTTAGTGGGAAATTCACAAAACTAAACGTAGTAGCCCACTCATGTAGATATTTATTTATTATGTCCTAGTGTTATCTTGCACCAGATCATAATAACTTCATATCTGTCCTTTATTTTATGACCATGGTACTTATAAATTATAAAAAAGTTTAAAATGTGTTTAATTTCTAAGTAAGGACCAATTCAATTTTCTTTTCTGTGTTTAATCTAGAGGGATACTGAGTGAAGCACTAGTAAATAAATTACTAGGAAATCTAATGTGCTATTTTACCACCAATGAATAACACAACCCCTTAGTTTAGGCTATTATAAAAAACACCATAGATTAGGTGATTTATAGATAATCCTAGAGGTTGGGAAGCCCAAGAGCAGGGTGGTGGCAGATTTGACATATGATGAGTTATCCTCTTTGCTTCAAGATGGTTCCCACTGCTGCATTCTCACAGAAAAGAGGCAAAGGCTTCCTTTCAGGCCTTTATTTTTTCCTCAAGGAAACAGTCTATTTTATTAGATGATTAGAAATTTTTTAATTGAATTCTTTATCAGTACATTTTTATATACACATCATGATCCACTCAACATTGAGAATTTGTACCAGTATATAACACAACTTCTCATTTTTTTCCCATTCCTCTACTTACCCTGCAACCGCCCAACTCCTTATATACATATGCTTTATTTTCCTTTTTACTATCACATTTCTTCTTTTCCCTTGTTTTTTTACCCCTACTCTTTTGCCTTTGAATATTTTCTATTTCACAATATCTGATCATACATTCTAGAACTCATTTACATCTTCAGATTCTCATACCAGGAAAGATATGATATTTACACATCTGTGAACTATTTATTTCACTTATGAGTGTGTCCTCAAGCTATGTCCATTTGAGTATAAGTGACTCAAACTTATTATTCTTTAAGGAAAACTAATACTCCATTTTAGAAACTAAAACACATCTTTATTCACATCTTATTTATCCTGTTGATGGACCTTTGAGTTGTTGTCAAGACTTAGCTATCACAAACTGACCTGCTATGAACACAGGCACACATATATCACTGTGATATGTATCTTAATTCTTTTGTATATATACCTAGCAGGGGAATAGCAGGGTCAAATGAGACCTCTAATTGTAGTTTTCTTGAGGAATTTCAACACTGATCTCCACAGGGGTTACACCAGTCTACATTGCCACCAACAGTAGAGGTTTCCTTACTCCTCATAGCCTTGCCAGTATTTGCTGCTGTTAATTTCAAAACAGCAGCTAATTTTGTGGAACGAGATGAAATCTCAGTGTTGCTTTCATCTGTATCTCTTGAATGACCATGATGTTGAGCATTTCTTCATACACTCCTTGGCTGCTTTTACTTCTTCCTTTGAAAAGTGTCTGTTCATTTCAGATGCTTGCTTTTGAATTAGACCTTTAAATTGGGGGTGGGGGGGCTGATTTTTTTAAAGCTCTTTATATATTCTCGATAGTAGCCCTTTGTCTGAGAAACCACTGGTAAAAACTTTTTCCCATATATTTGGTTGTCTTTTTGCTCTGCCAGTCATTTCTTTTCTTGTGCAGCTTTTTAATGGGATATGTATTTTTAAATTCTTTTACCCATTTGTTGATTCCTTCTGCTAATTTTCATGCTGTAGAGATTTTGTTCATAAAGTCTTTCCCTAAGCCAATATCTCCAAGAGTTCTACCTAATCTATTTGGCAGCAAGTTTAGTGTTTCTGTTTTAATATTTAGGTCTCCAATTCACTTTGATTTTAATTTAGTACATGGTGAAAAAAATAGGTCTAACTTTAATCTTTGGCAGGCTGAAGCCCAGTTTTTCTAGAACCATTTGGTAAAGAGGCCATCTTTCCTCTACTGAGGATATTTGGCTCCTTTGTCAAAGTGGCTTAGTGTCTCTGGTGTTGTTTCTTGATCTTCTATTCCACTGATCCTCAGGTTTGTTACTTTAGCAGCACCATGCAGTTTTTATCACAGTGGCTTTATAATATAGTTTCAAGTTGGAGATCATAATACCCTACCCCCCCCCCCGCCATGTCCTTGTTGCCAATGATTGCTTTTGCTATTCTAGGTCTTTTGTGGTTCCAGATGAATTTTTGGATTATTTTTTCTAGCTCTGTGAAATATGCCATTATGACTTCACCTGGGATTGCACTGAATCTGTATAGTAGTTGGAGGAGTATAGCCATTATGACAATATTAGTTCTTCCTATCTGGGAACAAGGGATGTCTTTCCATTTTCTTATATCCTCTTCAATTTCCTTTTTCAGAGTGCTATAATTTCCAGACTAGAGGTGTTTCACTGCTGCATTCTCACACAACAGGAGCAAGGGCTTCCTCTCAGGCTTTTTAAATGAGGGCTCTAATTTCATTCTTGAGGGCACTTATCTTCATGACCTATCACCTCCAGAAGGCCTTATCTCTAAATAGGATTGTTCTGAAGACTAGGATTTCAACATATGGACTTGAAAGAGACATAAACATTCAATCTGTTGCAGTCAGCTTCTTAGGTTTTTTTTTTTTTCTTTGAGACAGGGTCTCACTTTGTGGTTCAGGCTGGCCCTGAGCTCAGCCTCAAACTCACATCACAGCAATCCTCCTGCCTCTGCCTCCCAAGTGCTGGGATTATAGGCATGAGCCACCATGCCCGGCACTGTGGTATGTGGTACTGGTTGCTGCTGGGCATGAGTCTCCACTCCCAGTATGGTATGTGGTTACCGGGGAATCGAACCCGGGCCCTTGCACTTGCAAGACAGGCGCCAAAACCACTGAGCTAACTCCCCAGCCTGCAGTCAGCTTCTTAATTTTCTAGAAATTATGTCCCTGGTACATATATCACTAGATTCTTCTTCATATAAGATCTATGGATTACAGCTCAAGATGCATGCACAGAATCTGAAGAAAGGGAGGGTTCACCCTGAAGACTCTCATACACTGTACCTTAAAAGGAAAAAGAAAGCTGTCCTGGGAAAATCTGTTGTCTCCACTTTATGGGCCTCATGGTCTCTCTCCTGTGCAGTTTTATCTGCACATACTTCCTTTTTCCTTTCCTTACCATTGATGTCTTTCTGTTTTCTCTTAGGTTCTACCCTCTCCTAACTTTGTCTTACAAGTGGCTGTCATGGATTCTTCAGGCAACGATGACATCTCAACAGTAAGTACAGTAAGTTCCATAATCAACTGGAAATTTCATTGTTATTTTTAGCTCAAATGCCCTGAAAGGATTGGAATGACTAGATCATCAGTTCAATCCAGGCACAAGGGTATCTTGTTTCATGGGTGACATCTCTGATTAACATTCCAAGCACCACATCTGAAGTGAGTCCCAACATCCTGTCTTAATGCTTCTCAAGTGATTCTGATACAAAGGCAGAGTGACAGCAACTGAAGGAGCCCAACTTGGGACTGAGAGTCCTAGAGTCAGGTTCTCTTTTTCTGGCCCAACCCTGTAGCTGCAGAGGATTGTATGGTACCCAATATAACACAAGCTAGCGTGGTATATGAGTTTCCTATTGCTTCTGTATCAAACTAACATAAGCATATGACTCTTCTCAAAACAGCACAAACTGTCTTACAGTTCTGAGTCTAAAGCCTAAAATGGACTTCACCACATTAAAATCAAGATATTGGCAGAGCTGTGTTTAGGAGATCTGTTTCCTTGCCTTCTTTAGCCTCTAGGGGATGTATGCATTTCTCAGGATCATCCCCTTCTTCCACCTTCTAAGCCAGCAATGGCTAGTTGTTTCTGTGTCATAGAATACATTCCAACACCAATTCTACCCACCTCTTCCACACTTATTGGACTCCCGTGATGGCACTGGGCCCAACCACATAATCCAGGGTACTCTACTTCCCTTAATGTCAAATGCTTAGCATACTTTCTCCTGGCAGGTATCATACATATCCCGAGGTTCCAAGGATTAGGGCATGCACATGTCTGGAGAAGCTTTTGTTCTACCTACATGGGCCATGTGCAACAAAACATACTTAACAGGCAAATTCACTTACAAGAGACCATGACCGAGCTCCATCACAGAAACAAACAGTACAGCTTTGTACAGAACATTACAGTGTGAGAAGCAGATCAATGCTTAAGACTCATGCAGTTTTATGTTGGTTTTCCTCACTTGTACTTTGTGCCAAAATATACTCCAGTCACAAAAACAAGAGACTAAAGCATTCCTTCAAGTGTATAAAAATACAAACAAACATTTTCACCCTTTAATAATTTATAATCTTCCTACAATTAAATTAATTTGCATATTTTATTAATAACCATTACTAAAAAATCAGTTGTAATTAGCTTAAATTCCAGAAGAAATGCTTTAAAATACATTTTAAATAATTTAAAGTTACTTTCTCCTTAGGCAATAATTATAGATCTAGTAAAACACATACGTAATAATGCAGCAAAATTGTTTTATAGAAATACAAAGAAATACTCATCAGCAGTGTTTCTTCTTCAAAATATGTGAAAATATTTGAGTTTCTAAAAAACAAAAACAAAAACAAAAAAACACTTCCTGTGCCCAAAGGAACTAGTATGTGCAATTTCACAAAGGATTTTCTAGTTATTAGAGTTTCTGAAAAATTTAACGTGACAACCTTTTACCATAAATGCCACCTAAACAATCTAAACAGAAAAAGAAGCAAGAAGAAGTGAGAAAAGAAGATCATGATATACTGGTAAATGTTAAAAGTTAGGCAAAAATAGTGCAACTTCAAAAAAGCTTGGAAGAAAAAAGCATTTACAAGTGCATTTAAGTTCAAAAAACCAGAATATCCCTTGAGTATTTAATACTGACATTCAAAATAACTGTCTTTTTAATTCTTGTATCTGCCATCAATATGTGCATACAAATAGACAGGACATGTAATAATTAGTTTATTTGTTGTATTGATTAGGTTTTCCTGCTGTAGGCACAAAATGCCTGGCATATACAACTACAAGGAGGAAACAGTATGTCCCAGAGGCTTCAGTCTGTGGTTGGCTTATTCTAGGACAGGAACATCATGGGGGAGGGCATGGTGGATAAAGGTGTTCACTTAATGGCAGCTAGGAAGGAACACTCTGGGGAAGTGTGCCAGGGAGATACATCCTCCAAAGGTACATCCTCATCTCCTTCAAGGGAGTCCTACATCCAAAGCACAGTCACTATGAAATCAGTGCATTAATCCAGGAATGCCTATAACACCTTCCTCATCTGTCATCTATTCAGGAGTCTCTCAAAGCAGACAAGTTGACAATTAACTCTCCCAAGTCCAACCCTTGTCAACTTGGCATCTAGATACATCTTAAAGCAAACTTAATCTCCAAATAAACACATTAAATTCAAAAAGAAATGGGGCAGAGGGGACAGGAGCCAGTAAAAAAGAGAAAGAAAAAATTTGATGGTTCAAAAAGAGAAATAAAATGTATGTATGTAGGGGACGGGGAGTAGTAGGGAGGGCAAAGGAATGGGAAAAAATGAGAATCAAGATGTGTTGTGTACTGGTGTAAACCCTCAATATTGAATAGGATTATTATATATATATAATATATAATATATAATATATAAATATATATTATATATTATATATATTTATATATAAATATATATTTTATATAATATATATTATATATGTTTATATATATAAATAATCATATTTATAAATGTATTTATAAATACATATATACATATACAATATATATTTATATATAAATAATCATATTTATAAATGTATTTATAAATCATATAAATATATATTTATATAATATATAATATATATTTATATATATAAATATATATTTATATAATATATAATATATATTTATATATATAAATATATTTATATATAATACATATATAATATATATGATATATTTATATATATAAATATATATCATATATAATATATATATTTATATATAAATATATATTAATATATATAATATATATATTTATATATATTATATATAATATATATTTATATATATAAAATGTACCAATAAAGTCAATTTAAAATAAAAACCAAATAAACATATTAAAAGGTCATAATTCTACCTACTGTACAACCAAAGGTACAATTCCTTCCACAAAGCCTCAACAGGTCCAGCACTGCTCAAAAGTCCATGTCTGAAGCCTAAAACCAAACTACATAATGCTATAATAGCACACACAGTAAAAATATGAAACATTCCCATTCCAACAGGAGGGAATAAGGAGACAGAAAAAAACTGGACCAAAGCAAGACCAAAACCCACCAGATCAAACATTAAGTTTTGTCTCCCCATGTGTGGCATCTAGGGCACACAGTGGTAAGATGTTCAGTTCCTGAAAGCTTGGGCAGTCCCATACCTATGGTCTCACTGGCTGTAACTCCATGACTTCTCTTAAAGGCTGGCTCCATTTACTACCAATGCCCTTCTTCTGCAGACATCCCCACATTCCTACTGTTTGACTTCTGGGGCTGCCATCACCTTCATTCCACAACTTCATGAATCCCTCTCCAGGATACACTGCTCAGCCTCCCAGGATTGAAGCCCTCTTCAATTCAGACTTCATTCTAACACCAATTCTACCAAGTCTGGATTGAAGCCCTCATAACTTGCATTCTGTATGCTTAAGTAAACAGGATCATGTGGACTATGCCAAGATCTGACACTGCAAACAGTAAATCACCCCCAGTGGATCATGGCTGCAGTAGCTTCTGAATGCCTGGACAGCTAAGCACAGTAACATGAATCCCACATGGCTCTTCTACAGCAAAGGACTGAGGGGGTGTTTCTTCTCATATTTAAATCCTTAAGCTTGCAGTCAGTGGGGTTTTTGTTGATTTCAGAGGAATTGACAAAGCATCTTTATCTCTTGTCCTGATACAAAGTATTCAGTTTCTTTCTTTCTTTTTTTAAATAAATTGAGTTTATTGGTACATCTTAAGAATACATTATGATCCCATTCATAATTGAGAATTTGTACCTATACATATCTTATTTTTTCCAATTTTCCTGCTCTCCCATTAGTCACCACGCCCTCCATACATATAAGCTTTGTTTTTCTTTTTCTCATCAAACTTTTTCTTTCCCTTCTTTGCATTCCTCTGCAGCCTCCACCTATACTTTCCCTTTGAACATTTTCTTCCTTTTTCACAATACTTATCACCTACATTCTGGACCTCATTTACACCTTCAGTTTCTCACACTAGAGATATGATGTGATATTTACACATCTATGTCCTATTTATTTCACTTATGAATATGGCCTCAAGGTGCATCCACTTTGCTATAAACATCTCTAATCATTCTTTATGGCTAACACTTCATTTTATATATTAAAAAAACCCTCACATCTTCTTTATCCAGTCATCAGTTGATGGGAATTTGAGCTGTTTCCAAGTTTTGGCTAATATAAACTATGCTGCTATAAACAGATATAAATATATGACTGTGATATGGTGCTCTTAATTCTTTCATGTATATACCTAGCAGTGGAATTTTAGGGTCAAATGGGATCTCTAATCCTGTTCTTTGAGGAATCTCCATGTGGATTTCCACAGTGGTTGCATCAATCTGCATTCCCACCAACAATGGAAAAAGGTTCCTTTCCCCCTGCAGCCTGGCTAGGATTTATTGTTGGTTGATTTCATGACAGCTGACTTTCTTTCTGGAATGAGATGAAATCTCAGTGTTGTTTTCAACTGCATCTATTGAATAATCAGTGATGTTGAACATTTTTTCATATATTTCTTTGCTGCTTTTACTTCTTCATTTGAAGAGTGTCTATTCAAATGCCGATTTTTAAATTGGGTCTCTAAATCTGGGGCATCCGATTTTTAAAAGTTCTTTATATGTTCTAGGTAGTAGTCCTTTATCTGAGGAACAGTTGGTAAATTTTTCTTTCCTAAATTGTGGTTGTCTTTTTGCTCTGTTGGTGGTTTCTCTTGCTGTACAAAAGCTTTTCAATAAGACAAGATCCTGTTGTTGATTCTTTCTGCTAGTTCTCATGCTACTGAGGATTTATTTAAAGTCTTTCCTTATGCCAATGACTTTAAAAGTTCTACCTAACCTATCTTCCAGCAGTTTTAGTGTTTGTGTTTTAATGTTTACATCTTTATTCTACTGCAATTTCAGTTTAGTGTATGATGAAAGATGTAAGTCTAGTTTTATTCTCTGGCAGGTTGAAACCCAGGTTTTCCAGCACCTTTTTATTAAAAGGGCTATCTTTCCACCATTGAGTATGTTTGGCTCAGTATTTGATTTCTTTTTTTTTTTTTTTAGGTTTTTTGAGACAGGGTCTCGCTTTGTGGTTCAGGCTGGCCCTGAGCTCAGCCTCAAACTCACATCACAATCCTCCTGCCTCTGCCTCCCGAGTGCTGGGATTACAGGCGTGAGCCACCACGCCCGGCACTGTGGTATGTGGTACTGGTTGCTGCTGGCCAGTATTGTTATGTGGTTACCGG
>PVIR01011931.1:0-45958 GCA_004026965.1 Petromus typicus | reverse complement strand
GTAGCAATTATAGAGTAAAAAAATAAGCAAAATGCTTTTTACAAGGGCTGTAGATGTAGCTCATGGTGAAGATCCAGGGTTTGAACCTTCAAAAACAAATTTCATAAAGAATGAGAGTAGCACAGTGGTTACCAGGAATGGGGAGAGTAGGGAAGGAAGAGCATGAGAAGTTGGCCAGAGTGCCATGTCTCAGTTAGGAGGAACAAGTTTGGCTGTTCTGTAGCCCAGTAAGCTGAGTAGGGTTAACAACAATGGGCTGGATATCTCTAGGTGGGTGGAAGAATGCATTTTGAGTGCACTCACTGTAGGGAAATGATAAAAATGCAAGACAATGAATGTACTAATTCTTCATATTTGAACATCATCAAATGCATACACCAATCAAAACACTACATTGTACTCCATAAATATGTAGCGTCATTTTGTAGTAATACAATTTAAACATTTAAATAAAAAAACCCAGAGCAAATATTCCTTCTAATGATAACATTTTAAAGTATCTTGTTTATGACCAAATTATTGCCTATTAAGTAGCACTATACTGGTTTATTAGAAAAGAAAGGACCAAATTGTTGTCATTTGCATATGAAATAATTGTCTCTATTGAAAATCAGAGAAAAAAATCTAAAATCTATTCAAATTAGTCAGAGCATTCAGAAAGGGGGAAGGACGTAAGAGCAAAGTCAATAAGATTCTCAACACTAAATATTAACGGAGATAATCTGTAATAGGACAATTAGAAATCTGAAAGTTAATATAACAAAAGTATCCAAGGCAAGGATGGAGAAAATTAGAAAATTAATGAAGGTCACAAAGAGCTGAATAAATAGAGATTTATATCACACACTAACAGATTAGATTTCCAGATTTAATTTTATGTGGGCATATTCATATCAAACTCAGACAAATTTTAGTCAGAGTCTTTCTAGGTCCCACCTCTACCTTCTGGCACAGAACTCCTTTGGTTTAATGTGTGTGTGAAATATAACAGGTTGATAAATAATGCAGGTGGACTGGCATAACTAGATAAAGTGTTATCGGAGAAGTGGCAGACATACTCGCAGACTTAGAAAGCACAGAAATTGATGTATTTTTGACTCAGAAGAGAGACGATACCGACAATGAGATGGGAAGGAATGAACTAGTCAGTACAAGGGCGGGACCAGAGGTTCTTCATGTGAAAAAATTAAACTGTGCCTCTACCTCACAGTCAGAGCAATTACTTCTAGAAGGATAAAGAGGTTAATGTAAAAATCTAACACTTTTAAAAAAGACGAACAACAGTGATGTGGAGAGCAAAAATACATGCATTTTAAAACAAATCAATAAAAAGCCTTGATTAATATGACTTCAGAGGGGAAAAGTTCTACCCACAGATCCGTGAGTAGTTCAGGCCGAGGATCCAGCAGATCCTGGTCTCAGGAAATTTGCAACACCTGTTGCCAGATGCAAGCAATCCAATCAGCCCAAATCCCACGAGCCAAATTTGTTTTTCTTAATGTTTTATTGAAACACAACCATTTTGTGGTGCTTTCGCATCAGAACAGCACGTTGTAGAAACCCATGAGATCTCTCCTGTGAGAGATATCTTATGACTACAAAGCCTAAATTGTTTATTATATAGCTTTTTAGAGGATATTCAGCAATGTTGCTTATAACAATTCAGAATCAATTTCTGAAATTAATTACCAAGCTACATTACCTATATTATCAATAACTAAGCATTTGATTCTTATAAACTCTTTATATTCTTTTAAATTTTATTATTTAATATAACCCAACAAAAGCTTATTGAGTGCCTTCTTGTATACTTTCCTAAGTATAAAGCACATAAAATGCTTCCTAATTCTATATGCCTTTAGTTGTGCAAATTACTTGCTGAAAGCATGTGCCATTTTAATATATGTTAAAATACATACACATACTACATGTTACAAGTCCAAAATGTAGCTCATAATTTTTACAACCAGTTGAGCCAATGTCTTCAAGCTCAGTATCCTGCCATTGTAACACAAACATTTGTTTTCCTATGGTGAAATTCTTATGGAGCTCAGAAGCTAGAATAGAAAACAGGTTTAAAAAATCAGGTTATGTGATAAATGCTGTGAAGGGGATAGTACCAAAAGGCCTTGGAAGCACTGAGGTCGGAGGAAAAAATTCTGTCTTCTGAGGTCATGGAAGGTATCGTATGAACCGAACTCTGAAAGATGGGTGGAAACGTGTCCAGTGGGCACAAGGATAAGGCAATTTCCTCAGAGAAAGCACACAATGCATACAGTAGTAGAAATACAAATGACACAGCGAGAGACATCTGCTGTGTGACATCACCCCTGGGCACACGGATGAGTGAAAGCTGTGGTATGTGGAGGAAGTGAGAAAGAGGAGTCAATGACAGAGAGCTCTGTGCAAGTTTTCTAAAAATAAGCAGGTCTTTGGGTTTATGAGGCTTTTCTCCCCTGCAAATCATCTACTTTGCAGATGTTGACATTTCTGGGAAATCAGTGCAATTTATAGGATAGACCATGGGAAAGATGTATTTAAATTGTGATTTTCAAGAAAATATGATTTCTACGATGGCTTAATATACCACAAGGTAATGGGTCTGGGCTTTATTTTGCTGGACTGAATCTGTGTTTTGGGTGTTACTGTGACTGTCAAAAGATGATGAGGTCTGAATCATGACTTGGAGTAGACTTTCATGTATTTTCCTGGGATGACGTGTTTTTTGCTCTTCTGTGTTCACATCTGTCTGGGGAAGTGTTTGTTTTTGTGAGGTAAGGCAAATGATCTGCTAAGAATTCACAAAAATATTCTATTGGCATCTGGATCACTCTTGCTATCCCATTTTTGTGCTATTTACTAGTTCTATCAATGAATATAAACAAAGCACAAACTACATATGCCAGTGGATACTGGCATCCATTATGATTTTTTAGCTGAAATAAGAAACATGAGAATTAATTATGCTCTTAAACATAACCACAAAACAACTCAAAGTTCTCATTGGCAACAATTTTCCTGTGCCCGGCTGGCAATTTCCTTCAGTCAAGGACAAAGTCCCTGTAAGTGTAGACGGCCAGTCACAAATCTTGAGTAATGGAAGAGAAGTTTCTTTTGCGAGGAGAGTAACATGCTTGGAAGGCTATGCTTAGAGGACCCCCTTCTGTTCCTTGGATATAAGCCTGGCCTCTCCTCGATGGTCCTTTTAGATTAGGAATGTATCTGATGGAAGAAGTCCTTGTTCTGAATCCTCAGAACATAAGGTCGATGAGGTAATGAGATTGCTTTTCTTGTTGCTCTAGAGCAACATTTTCATGAAGGAGGAGAAAGAATTCATGCAGAGAGGAAAGAGGATAGTGAATAAAATAACTGAATAGTGAATAAAATAAGGAAGAGATAGGGAGTCAAAAAAAGCTGTGATCTTATGTATAGTTCTGAGCTCTGAGTGGCCTAGTTAACTAAGTGAATCAGTATTGTAAATAATACAACTAAGATTATTTCATATTTTAAAAGGATATTAAATATTATGTTATCTAACTCCTCTTTATGACTGGAGTATTCCTTGTAATGTTTCTAGCAAGTGACCATGTGAATTTACCTTGAATACGTCCACTTAATTTTTGAAGACAACCTATTCTCATTGAGGACCAGATTAAATTTTTAACATTTTCTTTGTAGGAGGTTCAAATTTGTGTACCTCAAGACCTGTATTTTTGGTGACTTACTCATTTTATGCATTTTTTTCTTTTCTCTATGCTTCCTTTCTCCATCTTTCCTTCAAACAAGGACCAGGCATCAAGTGAATCTCAAGTCTATGCTTCCTTCATATAATTCAAATTTTGGAGACTTGTTACTTTGACCTTTTCAGATTTCCTTAAGAATTAATATCCTCATTTGTTTACTTTTTAGATTTTTCAATCAACCTCAAATTCCTTTTCATTTCATAATGTGAATGCAGTCTACACATGCTCACAGTTTGAATCAGAGCTAGCAGAGTCTGAGTATTCAGAGAGGAAACTCTCCTTTCAAACCAAACAAGGTACAATTTAGGTTCTTGAGAGTTTTCCTGCTTCTAGGTATTTGATTTTGCTCCACATGTGATATGAAACTCCTTATTTTGACATCTCCTTATAGAAAATGACTACTTCTTGCTCGCCAACTCTTGAAATTCCAGTTATAAATTGCTCTTTTAATAACACTACACTTTTTCCTTACTTGGAATATTTTTATGTTTCTCAGGGATATTACTATAATAAAACAAGTAGCAGTGTTGATACTGTATGGATGTTTTTTTACTATCAGAATGATAACCACAAAAACACTGTCGAAATTAAGAGCCTTATGAGTGGATGCTGTGTGCTGTAGTGATTATCACGTGAAAAGCCCTCTTACAAAACCTTCTGCCCCTAAAGTGTATGTGTGCTCAGGTTTTCTATCTGAATGTCTACAGAAACCAAATTCTTTGAAGTGCCTTTTACAGTGTCAAATTGTTGACCAGGAGAGCTGGGTCAGCTTGATCTAGTATGTGTAGAAATTCTACTACCAACAAATACGTTCGTGCTCTGAAATTAAATGCCATGAAGTTCCAGTTTTCCTAACTTCCTGCATCCTCGTCTTCTCCTTTGACTTTAATTACACATAACTGTTCTTAAATTTATGGTGTACATGTCCTCCATTTGCTCAATAACGTCTCTTCTCATCTTCGAAGCTCACTTTACCCTCTCATTTTTCTACAGTGAATTTAATCTGATTCAGAAGCAGGTGAGTAAGCGATTGCTGACAAGGGAAAAACAGAAAAAATAATGCAATAAGGTCAGTCCACACACTTGGCTACTATGCCGTGACACTCCGCTACCTGTACCCTTTCCCTTTCCAGGATGTGTACAGATGCTGCCGTGGGTCAGCCCCAGGCAGTGAGCATGCAGGCAAAATCTGTCAGGAGCTACCTGAGAATGCTCATGCTTCTGTGAAAGGCTGGGGCAGTTGGTGCAGCCTCCACACCCCTTTCCTGTCCTTTCTACTTTGTGGTCCTACAGGGAAAGATGTGAAGATTCAAGCTGCAGTGGCCGCTCTTCAACCACGATACAAGTCATTGCTAACTTGCTGCTGGTGGTAGGAGAAAGGAAGATACTGCTTCCTGATGATGACACTGAGCTGCTGTATCTGGTGGCTTTTGCTCAGTAAGAAGCTGTCTTAAAACTTGTTTGCTTAAAACAACAACCATTTATCAGCAGATGATTTTATAGCTGGGAGTTTGGGCTCTGCTGGGCACAAGAGTACTTTATGGTCAGCTTGTCGATTCTTGACTCTGTGCTTGGCTGACGGCCAGATAGGAGTCAGGAAGAAAATGCAAATGTTCAAGATCTCTTTGAAGCTCAGACTCCAAACTTGTGCTGTACTGCCTCCAATGTGTTCCATGAGCTCAAGCAAGACAGGTACAAGAGATGAAAAACAGACTTGGCCTCTGATAGAAAGTATTACAAGGAAATGTTTGAGGATTTTCCATCTACCACAAATACCAAAATACTCTGGGAACCACTCACTTTTGACCTTTGACCAATAAATATGTTCATGGTTTAAACTGGCACAAGTCACTTTTCTGTTACCTTTTGCTGATGGGTCCAATCTTCCCTTTACCTTTCCTGTTTCTGGCCTTCAGGCTGAAGAAGTAGCCTTCATGCTAGAGGTAAATCACAATAAACTAATTTTAAGAATACAAACACCTCATGTACTGCTGAGGGTGCTGGTATGCTGGTGTATTCTCCTTTCTGTCTATACCATAGCAAATCTGTACTTGGGGTCTGTGAGAGACTTCCACTGCGCTCTGTCTCACAGCCCTTGTCAAAGAGGAATAGCAGCAGCCGCCATCCCGCAGGGCTGCCTGTTAGATCTCCTTTCTCTGGAGTCTCTAAGACCAGATTCACTCCGCTTTGGCTTCTGAGGGTCTGTCTGCATGCTGCTCTCTCCCACCAGACTCAGAACGGCCCAGCCTGTGAGTTCTCCTTCTCTCCCACTGCTCCATTGCCTTTCTCACTGCCATCTCTGACTCTCGCCTGCGTGTGGAGGGTATTTGCATTTTTTTTTTTTTTAGCAAAGTTTCCTACCACTGGGACACAGTCCAGCCTAAGAAAGGCTTGATTTGGCTTATAATTTCTGAGGATCCAGGTCCAAGTCATCAGCAATTTGAGAGTCATTTGTTGTAATAAATACCTCTTCTTAAAATTAGAAAATCCAAGGAGCCATAAAGGAACTGTAAGTAATATGTTCCTCTCCATGACTTTGTATTAACCATGTTTCTTTTCTTTTCTTTTTTTTCTTTTTTTTTTTTTTTGAGACAGAGTCTTGCTTTTGTAGTTCAGGCTGGCCCTGAGCTCAGCCTCAAACTCATAGCTATCCTCTTGCTTCTGTCTCCTGAGCGCTGGGATAACAGGCGTGAGCCACCACAGCCGGCACTGTGGTATGTGGTTCTGACTACTAGTGGGTGTGAGTCTCCATGCCAGTATTGTATGTAGTTACTGGGGATCAAACCTGGGCCCTTGCACTTGTGAGGCAGGTGCCGGAACCACTGAGCTAAATCCCTGGCCCCAACCATGTCTCTTGATCCTTCATGCTTTAATGTATTCCACAGAGGCAATTACTGGATACACATTGTCCTGCATGACACAGTAAAGTAGCTGAATTACCTTGTCTTGGCCTCCTGTGAGTGGGATGCTTTTCAAGTCAGTCAATCCAAACTTCCCAGTTCAAACCAACTTCTCTATCAGTTTCTCACACAGTAGGGTCAGATCTGCCTGACAACCCGAGGGCCCTGCATGTAAAGACAGTCTGGGAAGCTCCTAGGCCCAGAGGCCACTGAAATTATCTGCACCATTGGATCCCAAGTCTATGCACCCTGTCTGTCTGCCTTGACAGGTCTCTACACAGAAATTGTCACTGGCCAGTTAAATCCATAAACTGAGGTTCATTTCCTCAGGCCCATTTGTTCACTGCTGACCGAATCAAAGGGGACTATTTCTTTGGTAAAAAAGTATTTATTTAAAGCCAGCTTGTAGGAGATGGAGGGACCTCAGCACCATTAGGTCTTTAGTAGCAAAGAACCCTGGGGTGAAGGAATACAGTGAGCCAGTAGACATGTTCAATACCTTCTGGACTAGAAAAAATTTTTCGTATCTCCAGGGAAATAAAACTGGGCTTTGATCTTAGTGTCACATCTGTATATTTGTCCATTTATGTGGGCTGAAGAGAAATGAAAATGGTGGTTTGTCATACATTTGTGAGGAAGTTTGGAGAAGCCAATTGTCTCTAAAGAAAAATAATCTAACATTTAAAGTTACGTTTTACCCTGCTAATTCCAAAAATACATTTAAGGTTATTACCCACAGTGACCAACGTGGATCCTGATACTTTCCATGAACCCCGACACCTGGCCACGATATGTACCCCTCTAGTGGGAAGTGTGAAGATAATGGCTTGATTCTCTGGTGCCACTCATCTCCTGAGCTTACAAATCTCCTTAATGATAAAACCTTTTAGAACAGAGTGTATTGTTTCATTATTTGGCCAATGCCCCTGTAAAACTCAAAATGAAGAAAAACAAAGGTTTTCTAAAAGGATTGAAAATAGAAAAGTTTAAAGAAAATAGAATTTATGAACAATTGGAAGAAAAGCTATTATCCGTAGTTGAACAAGGGGCTGGATGAAGAACTGTAGGCACTTGAAATGAGAAAGTAGAAACATAAAAGGAAAAAGAAGGGGGAATACAAAGGAATTTGTATCACTTTACTATGAAGTAACATGTGAGGTGGGTTGGGAAGAAGTTTTCTATTTTCCTTCTTGACTTACACAAACTCTTGTAGGTGATTTATACATGTGGTGAAGGTTGAGACCATTTCACTAGAAATTTCTTGGTCTGAGTAGGGCTCTTGGCCCAGCAGCACTTGAACACCTATGATAATTACTTGTGATGTCAGCTTGATAGAAACACCTAGATTACTAGACAATTCTGGGTCTGTCTGCATGATGGACTTACTGCTGGTGGAAGAGCAATCCTGGATGTCGAAAGTGAGAGTCAATGAGCTTGTAGCCTGGACTGAATACAAAGAGAATCTTCATCGAGTCCTCACTGATGCATTGGGTATCTGTCTCCAGCCCTCTAATGCAGACTACTTGGCTTCCTGATAGGGACTCACACTGGACTCTGCAGTAAGCTCCAGACCTTTGACTTCAGATCTCCAGAGTGCATATGGGTCTTTTACATGCTCCCATACCTGACTCTATAGATGACTGTTGTAAGCCTACCTGCTAAATCTCATATATCCTGTTATGTTATATCATATTTTATATCTGTTCCTCTAGGGAGCCCTACTTGACAGAATACTCTGAGAAGATAGGGTGTCCTGGATCCAGTTTGTATTGGCTTAAAAGATCTGATTTGAGAGGAAAAATAATGAGATAATAATAGAAAGGAAACAAAGCTTATGTATATGGGCGGCAGGGGTTTTCTGGTGGATAAGAAAATGGGAAACAATGAGAATTAAGTTATGTCATATACTGGTACAAATTTTCATCGTTGAGTGCAGTGTTGATGCGTATATATAATGTACCAATAAAGATTTGAATTAAAAAGATCTGATTGCTAATGTTCACTATCATTGTTTATTGATTTATTAATATTATCTGAAATAGGTTGCAAATTCTCTTTTGCCCCCTGGCCCTGGACCCAGTTGTTAAATATTAACAGCATACTACTAATTAGGAGCTTGTTAGAAATGCCCCATCTCGGATCAAACCTATTTCAAAATCAGCATTTTAACAAGGCTCCCAGGTGATCTCTTTACATACTAAAGTTAGAGAGGTATTGATAACATCATAAGTTGTGACTGTATTTGAGACTCATTAAGTGCAACTTCAGGGTGGACATGTAGCTCAGGGGTAGCGAGCTTGTCTAGTGTGTACAGGGTCCGATTTGATCTCCAGTACTAGAGTGGTCTCCCCTAAGCTATGAAGAATATAACCAAGACTTCCAGTGGGGTCCTGAGACTGTGGATGTACTAAATCCTGTACATACTATGATATTTCATGTATATACATACATAAATTTAATGTTTTTTTCCCTCTTAACATCTATCAAGCACCTTGGCCATAGCTTTTATAGCTTGAAATATGACAGCACAACTAACATGCATTTTACTTTCTTTCCTTATAATTTCAGGGAAAGTAAATTTTGTTTTTGCCGTAGGTGTTAGTAACTTTAGCATTCAATTGTTTTTTCCTTCAGTTAAGATATCTAATTTTAAAATTATGGCCTCTCTTTGACATATCCAAATAGCTGGCATCGTGACTCTTGCAGTTGGTACCATAGAATAAAGGTTACTTGAACACACACATTGAAACACCAGAATAATCCATCTGCTATCCACAACTGCTAAGGGACTAATTGGCCGATAGCATAAAAGAGAATACAGTGGACAGAGGGTGGTTCAGGCCCTGGACTGTGCAGAATGGTACTCAGTTTAAAACTTGTCCATTGTAAGTGAATGGAACTGGAGATCATCATGTTCATCAAAATATTCAGAAAGACAAGTAGTTCATATTTTCTCTCATAGTCATGGAATTTAGAAAAAAACAATGTAGAGGTAGAAGGGAAAGTGCTAGAGAAGATGAAAGGGGTCAGGGGAAGGACCAGGGAAGTACTGGGGGAAGAAATGAGGAAGATCAAAGTATGGTATATATAAAAATCCACCACATTGTATAATAAATAGCAATAAAAAATTTTAAAACAAGCTGTTTATCTCTGGCATTTTCCGTTTGGTGCTTTTAGACCACAGTTGGGGTGAGGAACCTGAAACTGTGGAAGCACAGTGACAGACAAGGCCACCACCCCATTGCAGAAAAAGGACTCATGTAAGAATGGGATAATCCAGGAGACCTGAGGCACCCAGTGGTGCCCAAGCACCGGGAGGGGCAGTGGGGGCCAAGACACACCATACTCCTGGGGACCTGGAAGTGTGTGGAGCCAGCAGAGCAGTGAGGACATCCCACCCCAATGGACCCTCTGCTCACAGCAAGCTCCCTCCCTACATGTCCTCAAGGAGTTCTGGAGGTAGTCCCCCTTAACCTCCCACATCTCTTTAAAAAGGCTATTTTTTTCTGCTTTTGCTATTAAAATAAAGTTTTATCCCTTCTTCACTGCAGAGAAAAAAATTATTTTGTTTATTTTGCTATGTAACTTGCCACCCAGAGCTTTCCTAGGGCATTTCTGTTATCATTTACTTCTTTCATCACTGTGTCCATCCATCTTGTGCTTGTGTAACCGAGTGCCACAGACTGGGAAGTTGCTCAAACCTGGAAAGCAGGGCCGGGGAGTTAGCTCAGTGGTTCCGGCGCCTGCCTCGCAAGCGCAAGGACCTGGGTTCGATTCCCCGGTAACCATATAACAATACTGGATGTGGAGACCCACACCCAGCAGCAACCAGTACCACATACCACAGTGCCGGGCATGGTGGCTCACGCCTGTAATCCCAGCACTCGGGAGGCAGAGGCAGGAGGATTGTGATGTGAGTTTGAGGCTGAGCTCAGGGCCAGCCTGAACCACAACGCGAGACCCTGTCTCCAAAAAAAAACCTAAAAAAAAAAAAAAAACCTGGAAAGCAGTGTGGCCCACAGTGCTGGGAGCTGGCAAGCCCAAGAGCATGACGCTGAACTCTCCTCCTGTGTGCATCATCACCTCACAGCAGGAGGTGGAAGAGCAAGAGGGTGCAAGAGCCAGAGAATGAGAAAACACCAGACATTTTCTGTGATGACGGCTCCCCAGATAACTTCCCCATTCCTGTACTAACCACACTAATTCCTATCAGAGGCAGGGGTGATTAGCTCCCTTAAGTTCCCAAAGCATGAACTTTGGGGAATATGTTCAAACCATTGCCACCACCAAGGTCTTATTTCACCTCTGAATGGACCTCTGACTTGCAAGATCACTCTCAAGCGAGCGCTGTGAATTCATTTGTGAGGCCCCACCAACAAACTCATAGTAGGAGCTCAGCAGACACATGCTCAATCTATAAATCACTTCCTCAAGGAGATTTCATCCAGAAATTCTAAAAATCTAGTTAATTCTATTAACATATGCATCTGGGACAAATGTGAGAGAAAATCTCAGAAATAAGTGTAAATGACAAATGAAAGTACTTTCCTGGCTCCGATCTGTGCCTAAGTACTTAGGAATAACTGAAAATTAAAGGTTATTGCTGCTTGTTTTGTTGAACAATACATCTGCAAACTAGAAAACTGCATGTCTATTTTATTTACCAGCACAAATGCCCATTTGCTCACAGACATAGCTGTTTGCAAGCAAATTTCGTTCCCATGCAAAACAAATGTAAATTTGGCATTAAGCAAGTGCCAATTATTTCCTGAATGTGGAAGGGAGAGGAAAGGCGATTTAACAGACAGAGGCTCTGGACGAGGAAGCAGAGAAGGCGGCCTAGCTCAGCTGCACGGGCTCTTTCATCCCAAGGAGTGAATGCTTAATCTGCTTAATTGGGTGGGCATTCACTGTCGATGAGCAGAGATCCAGTGTTCCATGTCATTTTCTTTCCCTAGGAGATGGCTGCTGTGACCTTCGACAGTCTCCTCCACTCACTGGTAGAAAACAGGAAGCTAATTTGGGCTTGTTCTCATGTTTCTTTCATGTGGTGGAGGGAAATCATTTGATAAGCCTTGTGTCAGTTTTTATTGTGAGGCCTGATTACTGTGATTAATTTTAATACTACTAGTTACCATTTATTAAGGCCTTAAGGCGCCAGGCATTACTAAGGCAGAGCTTCAGGCTCCCTGTCTCTGGCTGAAGTTGTGCCACTCATCACAACAGTGTAACTGAGGCAGTGTACACCTCACTTTGCAGATCAAGAGAAAGCAACTCCCCTCCAAGTCCTACAGTGGAGAGGGGAGGAGGCTGAATTGCAAATCAGGCCTTTTTGTTTTAAGCCCCTGCCCATCTTTCCCACAAGTAGTGGTTCCTTGTTTAAATTCTGCTACCTAACTTAATCCCTTTCATAGTTTGACTTGTTTCTCATAGGAATGTCTTAGAGGAAAGATGCAAAGTCCAATCTACAGAATGGACTTTCCATTCCACCCCTTTCTCCTCACTGCTCCGCTGGCTCCACACACTTCCATGTCCTCAGGAGTGTGATGTGTCTTGGTTCCCACTGTACCTCCTAGTGCTTGGGCACTGCTGGGCTCCTCAAGTCTCCTGGAGACAAGGAGGCTGAGCCCCATGGCTGGCCTGGTCTTCCTCACTGTATCTTTCTGTTGCTACTGTCACGCTTCTGTAGTGTCCATATTTTTCTATGATTCATTTTTCTATGAATTCTAATGAATTCTAGTTTCTCACATTCTTATGTGAGACCTTTTTTTTTACTACACACACACACACATACACACACACTCTTAAATTTGCCTATGTTATACTCTAAACGTTTCACACAATAGCAGAAAATATGATAGAATTGTTCTTACTCAGGTCCTAATGTGTTTCAAAAGACAGTCTGGCTCTGGCACAGGTGTGACTCAATGGTTGACTTAGTTTGGTATTATAAACATGTGCTATAGACTCAAGAAGGGTCACCCCTGGCCTTGTGTAGCTCACCTAAGTACCTGTTGTATCCCTGGCACTGAAGGTATGGGGACCACCAAGTGTACTATTTCCACTGAAGGGTTTACAGACTGCAGAGAAAGAAAAGTTAGTGTAAACATATAGGGAACAATAATAGTAGCTACTGAACATTTATTATCAATTGGGCCCTTCTTCTTTACGGAATATTAACTAAAATTCACTAGCATCATGGCTAGTTTGGTTAAGGAGGAACCCTTGAGGGAATAAAGTAACATGCCTAGAGTGAACACAGCTCATGGAAGGTGGAGGTGAGTTGTGAAGACTGGAAATGAATCCAGATAAAGCTTTTGTTCTGCGGGAAATCTTTCTCAAAGAAAATATATAAATGAACCTAATCTTTTGTGAGTCGAGATCACCTCTGAAGATACATTTATAGGAACGAGAAGTTGTAAATGTCCACAGTATCTCACCACAGAAGATGTTAGACACAAGTGAGTACATTACAGTCCGGAGGGTCTCGGTCAGCAGCTGGGTAGCAGCAGCGAGGCCCCTCCCCAGTGCTGCCCTGCGGGGCGGGCTGCCATCCCCAGGCTGAGCCCCTTGGCTGGCCTGGTCTTCCTCACTGTATCTTTCTGTTGCTACTGTCACGCTTCTGTAGTGTCCATATTTTTCTATTCTCATTTTCTTTTTTAGATAAACATTCCCGCCAACATATAAACTGTACCTAATCAGAGAGGCTGAAAACACAAAGCTTTAAGTTTTAGCATCACACAGAGGGAACTTAGGCTTCAGAAATGAATTCTAGTTTCTTTCCTCCACTAGAACTCAATGGATCTTTTAACATAATTGTATTATGCAAACAATGTAGTAAAGGGATAGATTTTTATGGCATAAGAATGGAGAGGAAATAACAGAATAAAATTTATTTGTATGAGGGGATAAGCTCATGGCCAAAATTCTGTTTAAGGCCATAAGTGTGTCATATTTCAAGGTGAGCTTTTTGTATGCCTTTCTGCCTGATAACTCAATCCAGGTTTTCTCACCTGTCTTTTCAGTTTCTAATATATTTATGGATACGTTTCTAAAAATGACCTCCAATCCATTTTGAAGAGTAGATCATAAATAAGTGAATTAAAATATTTTTATGTATGTCCTTCCTCTCTTTCATTCTTTGACTTGTCTAGAGCTTCACTCTTTTCCATTTTCTCAGCCTAAGCCTTGGTTTCTCATGCCTGAAGATGATTTCTCTTGACAGAAAGCAAACAATTAGGAGGCGCAGAGAAGAAAATGCTCACAGTGCTGGTCCTTGTTGTCAAACTGCAGTTGAATTCTGAGGAGGGGAGGTCTAAGAGTTGGACAGCCGAGGGCCAGAGACAGGCAATTGCTAGGGAGGGCAACCCAGCCTCTGAGTCCTGAGAACAGGACCAATTATCCAGAAACTGACTAGGGGCTAGAGTCATGGGCCAAGGAAAGAATTGAAACTATGAGTCAGGTGGCCAAATCAGGCCACAAGTTTAAAAAAAGAGGAAGTTAATCCTAAAGGGAATACCCTGAGGGTCCTTGAGAAGGCTCTAGGAAGGCAGAAGTATAGTTTTCTGGAACTTCTTTTTGGCTTAAAATTTTCCTTTGCTACAGAAGTTCTCTTATTTCCTGGGGCTGCCTGACGAGTGGTGATATCACACAACCGTGCTTCATCCTCTCTGACTGTGACGTCTCCCTTTTACCTCCCTGAGGCTTCTGGAGACCACTGCTTTGGAAGCACTTGTCTTGAGGCCAGGTGTAGGTGATGCAGTGTCCACTTAGTCCCCAGGCCTCAGAGTGCTCAATGAAGGAAGTCAGAGCATCTAATGAGGAATTTATTCTTCCTAAGTGGATTTGAGGCACCTCTTCATCTCTGCCTTGGCCCTGTGGATGTCACATGAAAGCTCCCAGAGAAACGGAGCACTTTTTATACCTACACTGGCCCCAAGCAACTTCTGTGAAATGGTTGTCATTTTATAACAAATGGGCTTGCATCTCCCTTAGCATTAAGAAAAATCACTGTGCAAAGGAGTTATTTTTTGAGTTCACTGATAATTTTCTCTTTTCTCTTAAACATCAAAAAGAAGTAGTTCTGTCTACAGATTTTAAAACATATAACCCACCAGGTCTTCCACAGAAACTCTTAACTTTCAGCTTACTGAAGTCATTCCTATTTCCCAAAGGTAAGCCCTCATGTTTTAATCCCTGATGAAAATATCTATCATCTTTGTTTATTCATTTACTTGTTCATTCATTCATTCATATACCCAAAAGCACCATTCATGGAGAACTATGATTCAAGACATTGTCAGTTCCTTTATACTGTATTAAAAATTAAGAAACTGTTATGTTTCAGTTGGTGTAAAAATGGAAGGGATCAAAAGCTCACTCTGTATAAGGTCATAGGAGAAGAATAAATTATAAATAAGTTGAATAAAGAGAGACCTAGGTGTTGAAGTAGGCAATAATCCCTGGGGTTTGCAAAGATTTCAGGGTGCATTTCAGAAAGGCTTGAAAGAGTTAGATTTTGATTTCTCTTCTGATAGCTAACAAAAACCAAAATTTCTGACTCAAGCACAGGAGAAACAGAAAGTTCCAATGGCGACTAAGTTACTATGCAATAGAAAACAGGGGCCAGAGCTAAAATAGAGAGGTGAAGAGGGTGTCAGGGTGGAAAGATAAAATCCAGCCCCAGCATATCTAAAAATCTGTTATCCTGAGAATTGCACTGAGTCAATAGAAGAGTCACTGACTGTGACTGTATTCAGGCCGTGGGCAACTGTAGGTAGAACTTATACTTATCTTAGGTAGCCGGCAGATAAACAGAATTACCGATGGACTCTGACACTTAGGGCCCATTCTAAACACAGATAATCCATTGCCCTAGTAGAGTTTGTAAGGATGATCCCACCACCCAAAGCGTTTTCTGACAGAAGAAAACTTACTAGTGCTATCCTTAGGTAGCAAGCAGGTGAACTTCCATGCTCACGTTTTTGATGTGTGGCCCACCTCTGTCAGAGTGGTGGTAAGCCAGGGATAATTTTAAAGTTTTGATATTTTCAAGCTATGTCTTCATCTTCCTTATTCTCTAATTTATCTTCAAGAGCCCTTTGCAGTACCTAGCACTATGCAGGTGCTTACACAATAGTTATTAAATTGAATCCAGTCAAAAGTGCCATGTATGAACAGATTCACTGTTTCTGGAGCCAGACAAGCAGTTCAGATGTTCAAGTTACAATGGCTCTATGATTATATGATATTGAAACCAACAAAACTCAAGCTCACCTGGCATGTATTTGCAATTTTTAATATTGTCAGTGTCTCATAAGCAGTGGTAAGTCTTGAAACTGTGACTCAGAGATTCAACGTTTATATGTTAATATCTTTTCAGGAGATGTAAAGGCTCAAAATAATTTCAGGAAAACTTGGCTTCTGAGTCCATTTTTTTGACTATACTTCCTGGAGCTGTTTATTCCTCCATGCTACTAAAGTTGATTTCTCTTTATCAGTTTTGAAAACCTTCAGCTTACTGAAGTCATTCCTATTTCCCAAATGTAAGACTTCTTCAAGTTTCAACCAATATGATTCTTCTGGAATACTTAAAACTTTCATCCATATTCTCTTTCAAGTTCTCCTGGCATTCTGATGATTATCTCTCCAAAGCTGTTCTCTTGTCTCTTGCTTGATCATCTTTGTGTCTCTATTACACTTCTCAAAAAAACTCATTAAAGTAGAAAATACTATTATTCCTGTTTTGTACTGACACTTAGAGAGAAGTCTTGCCTAACATCACACAAGTAATCTTTATATTTGAAGCTTGATCAGTCTAAACCTTGTGTGTTCTCTGTCATATACTCCGTTCCTTCTCCATTGAGGTAGAATGAGATCACAGGAATAAAAAGATCATCTAATAAGAATAATATCATTAAAATAACTAAAAATCATACATTATTTATATTATGCCTGACATAGGTCTCAAATTTCATAGATACTAAACTCTAATCTTTAAGGAGGTAGGTATGAGGTAGGTATTGTTAACTTCATTTTACAAATGAGAAAGCCAAGGTGCAATTTTTTAAGAATACTAAGCAATTGGTCTTTATTTTATAGGCAGTTTTAGATACTCAAAAATATTCTTACGAAGGAAGGTAAGTGATAGCACTGCACTCAATTACTATAGAAATATAAATTCCAGGAGTATGAAAGAAGCTGAAAGGGGTACAGAAGAGCTGGAAAGCTCTCAAAAGGCTGTGTAGGTTCAAGGGACCTAGGCCTGAGTGAAAGGATGACCAAAAGTAAAAAGAGGAGGGAGTGTCTTTAGTCAAATATTAGAGAGCTGTCATCCAGATTTGGTATCTGTCTGGCTGTAACTGTTAGGAAGCGCAGGGAAGATGGTTCAGAGGTTCTCTGCATGGGAGGCTTTACGGGCAATGGATCTGGTTAGCCACACTCTGAAATGCGGATATGTAGCTGTTCACTCTGGGCTTGCGCCCTGTTAGTCTTAATTAGCAAAGTTCCCCCCGGGGAAGTTGGTCTCCTGCCAGGACCTTCTATGGCCTCTCCTGCTTCCTCCAGCTGACGCTTACTGCGCTGCTGCCTTTTTCCTGCATCCCGTCCTGGCCCAGGGGTGAGGGCTTCAGTTGCAGGCTCAGTAGCCACCTCACAAGTGCTGTGCGGTGACATGGCAACACTGATCCCCTTCTGCAAGCACCAGCTGCTCCCTCGCTTGGGAAATAAGAACTTAAAACTGTTCTTGGCTGAGCCTTCAGCTCCTTGGCAGCACTGAAGTCATCGATTTTGATTCCCAAACCACCCTACCTGCACTGTCTTGATTGATATTAAACACTAAAACTTGTCTTAGTGCTGGCAAACATAATTTTTTAAAGGACTTTCCTCCTCTTTCATTTTGCCATGGGTGTGCTATTTGGAAGCTAAGAAACATTTATTGGGTGACCAGCAGAACTGTGCCAAGTTTATGTGAGATACTGTGTGTGGAAGGATGAATATGGAATTACTTGGAGTTATTCTTGGGCTTTTGGGGGAATAAAGGAGTGAAACAACAGCTATAATGGAACATAATACACATGGTGTGTGTGTGGCAGGAGTGCAGAGTACAATGGGAAGGAGAGGAGAGGGAGGTATCGGACATATCTATCTTGGCTGGGCAGTACAAGGAGAAGAGCTTCACGGCATGTGAGATGGCCCTCGATGATGATGAAAAGGTAAGTGAGATTGTGAGCAAAGTCACTGGGATAAGAAAACTTCATTCAGAGTCAGGAGACAGTGCTGCTAGTTGGAGATCAGTGAAGATTCCCTTGTGTCTGTAATGTACACTACATGTGACAGGGATAGGGAAAGGTCTGGGAGAGTGCTAAGAGCTGATAATGGAGAGGAGAAAAAGAAAAATCATTAGTAGCCTTGAAGATCATGATTTAGAGCTTGAAAGTTACCCACATGATAGTAAAAAGTCACAGGTAGATTCAAGGAAGAGTGTAATATGTCAGATTTTCTCCTTAGAAGTTATAGTGTTGTGATGTAGCGATTCAGTTGGAACAGTCCAAGTAGACCCATAGAATCCCATTAGGAAGTTATTACAGCTGGCCAAGCATGGACTATGGAGATCTGTACAAAAGCAGTTACAGTATGAAGAGTGGCAAGTAAGAAGATTTCAAGGGATTTGTGTGAAGGTGGAGTTCATGCGATTTGGGGATTGATTGAATTGGAGGGAAAAACATGTGCAGCAGAACTTGACCCTCTCTTTGGAAATTAGTTTCATAAAACACACTTGATCACATTACCACAGTGATCTCCCAAGATACTCAATTCAATTTCTCTTGAATTCCTTGTCTTGAAGTCTCACTTTGCAGTAATATTCTCTAATAAGATTAAGTCAACCTTGAGCCCTGAATGAGGCAAAATCAAAGCATCCTGATGGGTGTTTGCAGGTTATCAGTGGAGCCCGGAGGAGCCTCTGCTCTCTCTTCCAGTTCTGGACTCTCTTTAGTGCACAGTGCACTGAGAAACCTGGCCGCCCCCTGGGAGAGAGTCATGTTGGGTTTGACATATTTCTCTGGTGAGAAGAACTCACTCTCAAAGCTTACTGAATCTCCTCTCCAGTAGGACACCTAGCAGCTAACTGGATCATCAGTCATTGGCATCTTTCTTTTCTCAACTGAAGTGTCATCTAGTTTTCAAGTAACATCATATAGGTATACAGAGCACTCACAGCAGCAATGTCTCTCTTTGTTTCTCTTATGGAGACCCTTATGATCCACATTGTTCATTTGTTTTATTCATTCATTCAGGGAATTACTGAGTCTCTGCTTTGTGGCAGACATGGGATCAGTCTTAAGGTTATAGCAAGGACTAGAGCTCAGCCCACAGGGACCTTCTGTTTGCTGAGAAAAACAGCCAACCAGCAAGTAAGCAAATTAATAAGCCAGTTAATTTTAGAGATTGAAATGCTACCATAGAGGAGTGAGGTCTACTGCTTGAGTGAAAAGTAAAATACACCTCTTATAAAACCAGTGTGATGTTCTTACTTGGATAAAACCAAATAAAGAGTGCTTGTGATTAGAACTAGAGAGGGCTGATTTGTTTTGCCTGGTCAACATGGAAGGCCTTAAGGATTCTCAAGCGATCAAAAAAAGAAGCCAGACATTGGTGGGCAGGTGTCTTCAAGAAGGGATTAGTTAGGCTTGTCCGGCATAGATAAGTATTCCAATGCGTTTGCAGCATAGTTATATCCAGTTGACTTATTTTATTCTCTGTGTCCATATTGGTACTCCATGGGTTTCTGGCCTAATTGGATTATTTGCATACATATTGTTTCTTGCTAAAATTCTACACTCCTCGAGGGCAAGGGTATATTATATACTTCATCCATTTTCCCCCACAACTTCTAGCACAATGCTAAAAACATTACTAGGTGCTCAATAAATTCTTGCTAAGTTCAATCGAATTTGCAGTAATAGGGTAATTTTTCATAATATAAAGTGTGAACGAAAGAAATATCTAGTGAACAACACAGTGAGACTACAAAACAAGGTACAAAAACAGACAAGTCACTCCAAAAAGACTTGAAGGATCCACTTTCTTTTTAATGATTGTCATCCCCAAAGTTGCTAAAGAGCCATCTGAGTCTAGGAAGTCATTTTCTATGACAGCTGTCCACATTTCAGAAAGAAAGGAATTTTCCAGGGCATGGCTTTGATAAGTACAATTGATGCTATTTGCTTGCTGAAAAGCAAGAGCGGAGAAGAAACCTTAGTGATTGTGTACAATAACCCAGGGAAGGGCAAGGAGAAATAACAAAAGGAAGAACTCGAGTAGCAGGCAGCTGTGTCCCACAACCCCAAATTTAAGAGGGACATGTTGAAAGCAGCAAATCAGAGCAACAGCAATGAGGAGAGGAGGCCTGGGTGGAGGAGTAGGTCCAAAGCCAGATATCCACTTTGGTTGACTGAGGTAGCTAAGCCAGAGACAGAATGAAAATCAGCAAGAAAACAAGCAGAGGAGGAAGATGATTCATCCCAAAGCCAGACACCCCAAGTGATCAGAGGATAGTCTTGGATAAGGCCAGGGGGATGCCAGATGCTAACTGCAGCATCATTTGTAACTTGCATCCATTATCAGCTGTACATTCTGTGAGAGCAGCCACACTGTCATGTTTTATTTTGTGTCCTCTCTTTACATCATATCTTTCTATTATATAGATCTTCGTGGCCATGACCTCTGTTGCCATAGTAACATTTAAAAACACGTTATCACTTCAAAGTGTTCGATCACGTACTTAATTACATTACCCAGGATTGCAGGTTCTCATCCTGCTGGATTCTTTCTCTCCTTGGATTCATTTTCCCCCTTACTGGCTTAGAAGAAGCAATTTCTAATGTCAGAGAGTGCTACAAGGTAAGGAACTGAGGACATTCTTAGTTGTCACCTTGCAAGGAACAGAAACTATCATGACAACAATCTATCAAAGGGGAGTATGGCTGACAACCATTAAACTCGAAAGAGGATCTTTCCATACTCAAGTTTCAGATGAGACCACAGCCCATCTAATATCTTGGTTGTAACCTTGAAGCCAGCACCTCTGGAGAAGATGTAGCTAAGATATGTCCCAATCCTGACTCATAAGAACTGAAAGATAACAAATATGAGTTGTATTGCTTTCAAACTGCTAAATTCTTAATAACGTCTTTATATAGTAAAATAAACATGTAACTTTGCCTCTCTGCACTGTTTAGCCCCCCAACAAGCCGGGGTCCCAGTATTAGCCCTCTCCATTGGGAATCTGTTTTGTGTTCCCCCTCTGACCTTGGAGACAAGACTGAGGACAACCACAGCTTTCTCCGTGTCCTCGGAACCTTAAGCAACATCTGAGGCCACGTTTCATGCATTTTCACAGAACACATTTCTCTTCCACAACTTTTCAAATAACTGATGCCAAATTGATTAGATATTTGATTGGGTAGAAGAGGATAAAACTTGTTTTGCAAGTGTCTGCAACAGAAACAGATCGCAAGGATGTAAAAGTGACCATTGCATGGTTGTATGCATTTAAAGCTAACTTTTCAGTGGAGTCTTCTTGATTAATGAGGTCCTTCATTTGTGCAGTCACTGGGGAAAATTTTTAAAAATATCTATTTCCTCTTTTCATCTACTTTCAAAAGCACTGCCTTCTCATTATGACTAATCAAACACTACTCTGGAGAAGGGCAGACATTTAGCTTTCAAGGCCTACTATGCCAATGAAAAGTAAAATATTCCTTTCATAAAACAGATGTGATGCTTTTACTTGGATAATTTAATACTTTGAAAAATAGCTGTGTTTTTGCTCCAAATTCTGGTCATCTAATCTGTTTGAGGAATCACTTTGTTCAACACATTTTAATGATTATTAATTTTTTTTAAGTTAATGGATCAAATACTTATTCCTTTCGCTGTTGTTTTTAGTGTGATTTTTTTTTAAATGCTATGTGGATCGAATGCAGTGCCTTCCAATGAGCTACATCCTCACTATTTTTTGTTTTTGTTTATGTTGAGACAGAATCTTGCTAGGTCAATATGTTGCTTAGGTTGAGCCTGATCTTGCATTTCCATTACCTTGACTTTCAGAGTTTTGAAATTATAAGCAAGTGATAACAAGGCTGGCTTTTGTTTCTATTTATAGCAATGTCTTTTCCATGCAATTATAAAAGCAATTTTAGGCAGAAACCACATGTGGCTTTGTGTTGTTTTTCTATCAGATAATCAACAAATACCTTTTGAAGTGAATTAAATCTGGGGTTTATCGTGCAACGTGTCTGCATAGTGATCAAGGAAGTTTTAGAACTGAATGCTACAGGTTTGTGTAACAGTTTCCAAAACCTTGAGCTACATAATCTCAAAGAAACTGCTGGTGATTCAAACACATCCTTTCTTTTCATCAGTGTATCAAGCGTAGGTGAAGGGTTTTCCCAAAACAATGAGTCCTCAATGTGAGACCAATGTTGCTGCTGTGTTCAATGTACTACTGGGGGCCCTGGCCAATGTTGTAAGGAAAGAAACGTAAATTAGAGAGATGAAGAAGGGGAGGAAAGACAAAAAGAACAAAAAAAAAAAAAAAAAGAAAGAAAAAAGAAAAGTGAGCTTAGCAACAATGGCTAAATGTAGGATTGAGATACAATAATTAATAGAAGTTTCTACAAAAGCAAATCAGCCAGAAAATGTAACAAAAATTCAAGTGTCAACAAAGAGTCTGAGCCATGCCTGGTGCTGCATGTCTGTGATCCCAACATGTGGGAAGCTTAAAGGGGAGGACTGTCCAAAGTCCAAAGCTAGCCTGAACTACACAAAGAGACTCTGGGTCAACAAAACAAAAGAAAACAAAAAACCACCAAAATATGAACAAAGGAATTTGAAATATGAATTTAAAAAACTGATATAGAGAAAATGTTGGAACTTGAATAAAAGAGACATATTTTTATTAAAAAGAAACTTTTTATGCCCTTAGATAAAGACATAAACACTTCCCTAAATTTACTCACAAATACTCAATCTCAAGAAAATCTTACTTTTTAAAAAAATAAAGTCAGTAACTTATGGAAAAATACATGTCCCCAAATAATCAAGATGATATTAAAAATAATAGTTAAGGGAGAAAGACTTATTATTAAATTATATCATAAAACTCTGGTGAAAAATGTCACTCTTTTACTTAATCTATGGACTTAAGGTCATCACAGTCACAACTCTGACAGATTTTTTGGCTTTGTTTTTTGTGTGTGTGAATTATGACTCATCATTTCCAAAAATTTGGAGAGAAAGGCAGAGAGCCAAGACTGGCCAAGATGTTCTTCAAGGAGAAAAATAATATGGGAGAGCAACATACGAAAAAATCAGAATTTACTAGGAAGCTATGATAATTAAGATAGCATGTCATTATTAAAAAGAGAAATAGACAAATGAAACAGAATAATTCCCTTTCTTACTCATGGATATTTGGAAAATTAATGACAGAGCTAACATTAAAGAACGGTGAAAGAAGGATAGATCTTGGAATAAAGAAGCTAGGAGAGTCATTCATATGGATAAAAATGACATCAAGTTTTTATATCATATCGTACACAAAAATCAATTCCAGTAGGATCATAGACTTAACTATGAAAGGCAAAACTATAAAACTTGCAGAAGACAATATAAAAAAATATGTGCAACTTAGGATGACAAAGGATTCCTAAATGAGACTAAAAATCAAAGTATAAAGGAAATTACTACATTTGATTATTTTGGGTTAAAGCATTTCTCTTCAAATGACCATAAAACAAATGAAAAGTTGTATAGTGGCAGATTATTTCCACAGCCATAATTATCAATCAATTAGGCACTTGGATATTTATGTATCTGCCTGTCTGTCTGAGAACTTATCATTTGTCATCTGTATAGCTGTCTAAAAAAAAAAAAAAAAAACAAGCTGGTAGAAAAAAATCACAAAAAATAAAATAGTAATAGTGAGAAATAGTAAATATATGAAAAGATCCACAACCTCATTAATAATCATAGAAATGCAATTTAAAGACATAATTTCCATGAATAGTAGAATGAATAGAATGTAATTAGTTTATACAATAAACTATTAGAGTGATAATGATTGAACTACAGCTATCTTGAACAAAAATACATTGGCACAAGGGTGCCAGTGTTGTGGCAAGGATGCACAGAATGTTGTATTTCTTAAAATAGGAATCGTATTCACGGTAGTACTGTACTCTTAATGCCTTGGTGTAGGTTAAAATACACCTTTGCTTTATAAATACTGGATCCAAGCTACAAACAGTCGCGTCCCTCTCGACCAGCAAGAAAGACGCGACCCGGAACTCTTCTTCAAGCGGTTTATTCAGGAACCCTTTACAGCATAATGGAGACTCTCTCTCCCCAGCCCGCACAACGCCTTATATGCATCTCTTCCGCCAATCAGGGGATCAGGTGTAGTGGCCTACCATTGGTCCACGCAGCAACCAAACTATGCTTGAGTCAGCCTAGTACCCCGCAAGGAGTCACGTGGCAGAGGGAGCACACGCCATCAGGAGGAAAGAGAAAGGAAGCCAGCGCCATCTTTTAGGTGTGGCACCAGCGCGGCTCTCTACAACAAACAAGTCAGGAATATTTTTTGGCATGGAGATTTTTGTCAGATCTTGTTCTCAAGGATTCAGTAGATGGGTAAGAAGGTCTCTGTAGGGATGGCAACTGAGCTGCAGGTTTCCTTGGGCTCAGGAGAGAGTAGCCTTTGCCTCAAATGGTCCTTATGGGTGTTAAATAGATACATAATTAAGATTATATATTGCACTTTAAGAGGGTTGTATGGGTTTTTCTTTTTAAAAAGATATCACGGAGATTATAACTCAATTGTGTCTCCAACAAGGTTGGAAAGAGCTTTCACATTGTGCGCTGTGGTTTGATATTTGGAAAATATCAAATCGACTCCCCTGTGAGACGATATTAAGTAGCAGGGAGATGATGCAGGAGGTGCTTAGCCATGAAGGTGGAATGGATGACGTTAGCACTTGGAAACAGGGGTGCAGAGAGGTAGTGAGTCTCCTTAGCCCTTTCACCTGGTGAGGACACTATTTTCATCCCCACCAAAGGAAGCAGTGATGGCACAGTCATGGAGCAAGGGTAGCCCTCGACAGACTCCAAGTCTGCTTGAACATTAATCTGGAATTCCTCAGCCCCCAGAACTCCCCAAAATAAGTTTCTGTGTTTTGTTATAGCAACACAAACTAAGACCCTTTATGGATTTTAAAGGAACATCAGGAAACAAAGAAAGACGGTCATGATTATAAATCTTAAATCCTGCTCTTTCAACCTTCCTCATAACTGGTTAAGAAAATCATGTGAGATGGTGGATATAAAATAGCCTGATGGGTGGTAAGTAAAATAAGTTTTAGCTCATATCATTACCTTATTATAGGGTGGAAATACAAAATGATTTATTTTTTTCTATGTACCAGTATTATGGGAATTTCCACATCTATAGATCTACTAAAATGTGATCAATTGAATTTAGGAGAATTAGCTTTACCAGATTGTGGTCCATGAAAGATTGCTGGCATTGAAGTATCTAGCACTTGCAGTGTTCCCACAATTTGCTTAATTCAGAGCAGACTTCAGAAATCATACGTCTCCTCCCTTCCACAGAAGGGAGCTGTGGAAGTGCTGGTCACTGGGTAAAAAAATGACAGCTGACTTAGTTATTAAATTCAGCCATCGTCTCATCTTACCCAATTCTTCTGAGTTTATGTCTTATTTCTTTCTGTTTTGTAGAAGGAGAGACAAATGGCTGCTTGTGCAGTTGAGACTTTGAAACTTCCCTTGTTTCATCTCTTTTCTTGCTAAGTGAAGTTTAGCTACAACATGAACAAACTAAAACAGTTCAGGCTTTAGCAAAAGCAGACCCACTAGTGCGAGCCAGTGCTGACCGCGAGGACATCCCTGTGTAGTCCTAGTCATGGGTCTAGTGAGCAATGTTAAAGATTTCCATGGGGCAAGCAAGGCACAATATCTAAATAGCAAAACTAAATATGGTTATAGTGCATATGTTTGCATTACTTTCTTTGTATACTGACTTTTATGCTGGATGCTTTTCGATTGCATTCATTCCAAATCTTTATAGAACTGTATATAAAAATAAAAAGAACTCCAGACACAACCATACATCTGTTGATGACCTGATTCCAAAATGAGAAAGAAAAATGATATTTCTGTATGTTTTATGTATTTCCTATGACCAAAAATGTGCTTTTCTGGCTGTTATTGATTCAGAGGAGTACACGTTCCCTACAGAGCAATGTGCTTCTGTTCTGTCCCCCGTGAGGTGGTGCGCTGATGCCGATCAGCTCCAGGTCCGGAGTCTGCAGGGGGTGATCCAGATGATGACCCTGATTTCAAGCTGTGTGGAGCCTCGTGACACCCCGCCCCACACTGTCTCCCTACAGATCAGCTTGGTCTGATTGCTCCCCCAGCTCAGTGGTCCCCAATGCACCATTCTTGCCACTGAGTAACCCAAGCATATTCTTTTCCATTACTGTCATCAATGTCAATGTTGTAACATTCGCAATTAGAGTCATTCCAAAAAAATTATTTTTAATCCCCTTCCCCCATGAACTTTATAGAAGAATAAACATGCCGGTATTATTGTTGCCCACAGACAGAAATTAATTCATACCACATTCCCTGGTGTAACATATATTAGCTTTTCACTGAAGACTAACTTTATATTTACTTAAAGATGTGTCATTTCACACAAAGCATTACAGACCAGAAGTAAATAAAAATGCACACCTGTGTAGGTGGGTTTTGTTTTAATGAATTATTTTAAGGCATGTAATCTACTCGCACAATGAAAGTCATGGGATAAATATTGTAATATGCCAGTCATTATATGCCTCAAGGAATAATGAGTTAGTTTCATTTTGGTGAACTTCCTTTATAGTTCATCAACATTATAGCCAGTGTATTGACTGCTGGCCAATGAACAAAGGGTTTTGAATAACGATGTAAAAGATGTACAAGAAAGATACTGTGTGTAATTTAGGGGATTCTTTGTTTATATGTTTTGTTTGGTTTTGTTTTGTGGGTGTTTTTAAAGTTTTGTTTCTTAATTGTGGTGAACTGTGTAGCTAATTGTATTTCTTCTTTCTATTTACCTTGGAGAAATTTAACTTAGATAATTTCTTAAATGAAGGGTTATTTTAATCATTAATCCTGAGTTATCAACTTCAAGGCAAGTCAGTCCAGTTACAAAAATCCCTTTCGATTCTCAGTTCATGTTGGATAAGCTCTTTGGTTGGTTAACTCTCTGAAGATGCCTATTAAAAACTAACAAGTTATCACAGGTGCTGTTTTTCTCAATCCTTTTGTGTCATTTTTACTTTTATGCCAGAATTATGTATACAGTAGGAACAAGATAAGTGTGTGTTGCTCAGAATAAATGGTTAAACTTCTAACACTCTATATTTCCTCCATTAAAATTTTATAAAACCTGATAACTAAATTTTTATTTTTGAATCATGGTTTAAAGCCACCCACAGTAAGAGTTGTCAGCATAGTCTGTCTCACAAAGGTCTAAGTGGAAAGTCAAATCTACAGTTGGATACAAGAGATCGGGTGCTGTCTATCCTAAGTACTGTGAAATGTAATTAACTCTTCAAGAAAAAAAAAAGCACAAAGCAATTACAAACAAAAACCAAAACTAATTAGAAAACTGAAAGATCTCCGAACTACAGGCTTCAAGAAACTAATTATCAAAAGAAAATAAAACATAATATGAATGTTAACAATATACATTTAAACAAGGCATTTCTAAAGTGACATGTGCTATGATTATACCAATTAAACTGAAGTCATATGTCCTTCTGAATTAGCTTAACTAAAACTTTGTTTTTCTTTTAATATTTTGTAAGCTGATTTTCATAAGCCTGGTTTTAAAAGACAAAAGCAATATTATTCTTTCTCAAGGTTTGTAATTTACTTTCTGTATTCCAAGAATGCAAAAAAGAAGTTAAAAATGTTTGAAAGAGTAGGTGTCAGAAGTTTGGTTTATATCCTATAGCACGGATTTATTATGTAAGAACATATTCATTCACACAGTTACTTTTGAGGATTTGCTGTGCCTCAGATGAGTGTGAGGAGAAGGTCTGATCACGATGTCTGGCTTTGGCAGTGCTTTTTCTTTTGGTGAGTTTACATTCCTTCTCTCTTCCTGAGGTAGTCAACGAGCAAACAAATGCATAAAAATATTGCTCATTGCTCTGTATTTGAGAAAGGAATAGGATGCTGGGGTTAGGGATACTCAGCACTGCTTAGATTAAGTGCTAAAGGAAGTTATTTTTAAGTGAGGGCAGCTGAGGTGAGACTTGAAGGATGACAAGTGGGGAGTGGAGAACGATCCAGAGAGGGAAGGAGAGTGAGCAAAGTGGTGCAGGGGCAGCGGAGAGCTCACAGTGTCCTGGACCTCAGGGGATAGTGGTGTCCCATGGCGAGTGAGCGGAGGATGGGACAAGTAGAGGTTAATAACTAGCTCAGGGCCTCATCCTGTAGGGACTTGGAAGCAGAGCAATGATTTTGGTTGTGATTCTTAAGAGCCCTCTGAAGCCTCTGAGATCTTTCTGGGAGAGTGGAGAGGATATGGACGGTGTTTGGTGACTGTTCTGTGACATTGCAGGGACTGAGGTGCATGTCAGAAGCACAGAATAGCTCAGGAGGAGATGCTGTGGTGATCCAAGTGGGGAAAATTGGTTAGACTTGGGGAACAATGGAGGTGGGGAGAAACAGAGTGAGATGTGATAAAAAAGAGGACTTGCTAAGTCCTGAAAGTAGACAGTGAGGATGAAGGCGGGGCTAATGCAAACCCCCAGATTTTAGAGGATATCATTCCCATTGGCAAAGCAAAATGAAATCCTTCCCTTCCTAAGGGTATTAAAGTGTGACTTGAGATGGGTCAGTGTTAATGCTGGTCACAGAAAGATAACTAACAACTAACAGCTCAGGGGGAATAATGATGGATTCACAAGAAATGTCATGCTCCTGTGTGACGTTATGGAGAGCAGGACTACTCTGCTTTCTAATTGTAGGGCATTGGGTCCAAATCCTCCATTCTCCTTCTTTCTTTGTTACTTGGTAATTTTATTTGATATTCTTGTATTGAAATTTCTTTTTGTGAATCATTGCAACATTAACACCTAATGTGAAATTCCTACAATAGTATAAATGAAAATGTAAAGTGGATTACCAAGAGAGCAATGAGCTTTATCAAAAATTTTCAAATATAAACATTGCATTTCTAATATACCTTAAATATGAGCATCCTATCCTGTTAATATATAAAGAAAGCTTTTGTAGCAATGACCAAGAAGGGTTTTCTAACTTTTTTCTACCAGGAGATAGTTCTCTGAATGTCTTCAATTATGAAATAAAGCATTTATTGAAATCAAAGAGATAGTATTTAGCATTTTTTGGCATGGTGGACCATGACTTGCCAATACAATTCATTCACAAGGGCTGGCTGTAACTGGAGTTGGTCAAGCCTGAATGTTCAGGGTCCTCTACACAGCCTTCGAAGTTCTTGTCCTACATACAGTCCTTGTCCTATAGTTGCCTCTCAGTGTCCTTAGAGACACCAGCTCAAGGTTTCTCAGTTAACCCCACACAGGAAAGGGTGTTGTAACATTGAACTGTTCTTTCCAGAGCTCTTTAAGGGTTAAACCTGTGTCTGAGACCATCTGGCAGCACAAGCACTGGCATTCAAGTCCTAACTCAAGACTTTGATTGTAAGTTAAAACTAAAATTTTAGTCTTATCCTAAATTGTTTGCATGTCTTGCCACTCGTAACTTGAGGGTCCATTGTACGGTAAACTACATTATTGTAACTTTTATAAGAATATCACTTTATATAATACAACATAACAACTACATAAATACAATGTTCCCCATTAGAGTGTATGAAGGTACATTTTTTTCATTTAATTTATAAAACTCTAAGCCTCAGTTGGCTCCCTAGCTTTTGACATTTTTCTACAAAATAAAAATATTGAAATGAAAGGTATTCTCTGAAATCTATAAATCATGATCGTTTGAATGAAAAGTGTTTTGTCTCTGGTGGAATGGTGGGAGCAACTGACCTGGAGACCACCGAGCCCCAAATTAATGACTTCAGACAGAAGAGGTAGGACCAGGAACATGATTCTATGCCAGGCCAAATCTTCACCCCCTCAACTAATTATGTTGTGTGCTTCAAAACATTACTGAAAGACATTCTGTGAAATAAAACAGTATTGAGGTGTAATTCCCACACACTGGAGAGAGTTAATTATTAAATATATTATCCACCCCACCAAAAGCCAGTGTAGATGATGATGTCTTTGGAGGGCCCCAGTGTGAATGACAGAAAATAAATGTCATCAGTCTGTTTCACATTGATAAAATTAGTTTAGGTTTATTTCTGTGGATTTGTTTTCTTTTTTCTTTTTTTTGAGACAGGCTCTCGCTTTGTAGTTCAGGTTGGCCCTGAGCCCAGCCTCCAGCTCACATCACAGCAATCCTCCTGCCTCTGCCTCCTGAGTGCTGGGATGACAGGCGTGAGCCACCATGCCTGGCACTGTGGTATGTGGTACTGATTGCCGCTGGGTGTGAGTCTCCACACCCAGTATTGCATGTGGTTTCCAGGGATCAAACCCGGGCCCTTGCACTTGCAAGACAGGCACTGGAACCATTGAGCTAAACCCCTGGCCCTGTGGCTTATCTTTTTAAAAAATAAAAATTAATATATTTCATTGTGTGAAATTGAAAAAGTATGTAAAACTATTAGCAGCATTACTATACTATAGTAATGACCATACTGTCATTACTATCTTACTAGTTTTAAAATTTTATAGCATTTTTTTCAGAAATGTTACAGAAATTGCCTGTATCAGGGCCGGGGAGTTAGCTCAGTGGTTCTGGCGCCTGTCTTGCAAGCGCAAGGGCCTGGTTTCAATTCCCCAGTAACCACGTACCATACTGAGTGTGGAGACTCATGCCCAGTAGCAACTAGTACCACATACCACAGTGCCGGGCGTGGTGGCTCACGCCTGTAATCCCAGCACTCCAGCAGAGGCAGGAGGATTGCTGTGATGTGAGTTTGAGGCTGAGCTCAGGGCCAGCCGGAACCACAAAGTGAGAGCCTGTCTCAAAAAAAACCTTAAAAAAAAAAAAAAAAAAAAAGAAATTGCCTGTATCTTTTGAAATGAAATGATGTAGTGCATTTAAGTTTCTATTCTATTTTTCTCACTTTGTATTAAGAAAAACTCTCCACATAATGTCTTAGTCTTTTAATTATAATTTCATCTGGTACATAATTTCCTTATGAATTCTGTTTGAATTTCATTAAATATATTGATTTATATCAATTAACATTTCTTTAGAGTACATTATTCTGATTCATGCAAACATCAGTTTTCTTTTTAAGTCTTTTTCTATTTAAACCTTTTTACCTTCAACATTTTGCTCTTTGTATCTCATAGGGAAGGTACATCACTTGCTTAGTTTGTAGAGTTTTTAATTGTTTTATAGGTAAAAACTCATTTTTTTCCTAATTTCTTACTGGTTATTGCTAATACAAAGAAAATGCTATTGATCAGTCTATTTTATCAGGACTCTTTAGTATTTGCTTACTAATTGACTTTCTTGGATTTTTCTTGGCAGAAAATGCATCATCAGTAAAACAAAATACATTTTACTCACATTAGCTATTTTATTCTCCATGCTTTTCTTGACTTATTGAATTAGCGACAGTTCCTAAATAATCTTAAGTCATGGGAAGAAGTATTCTCCGTGTTGGGATTAGTGATTAACATGCTAATATCTCATTGTTGTTTATGAGATCACCTCCTATCTCTGTTCAGATATTTCTTACCTTACTAACTTTATCTATAATAATTTATACATTAGAATCAAGAACTGTTAGTTGTATGAAAATATCAGCAGTTCTGTAGGGACTCAGCATATGTTCAGTCTGGACAGCAGTGTCAGTCTCTTTTTGAATTCTTTCTGCATTGTTGTCTTTCTTTGAACAGCACACTTTAAACTGTCATGTTGGCCTTTCTTTTCCTGTGTGGGGTGGGATTTCAATAAAATTTCTACCCACGAAGTGTGATGGTGAAGATGGTGATGATGTTCATCCTGACTGGCATTTCACTAACCTCTATTTCACTAACCTGTCTTTTAGGGAAATTGAAATTGTGAATGTCTTTTTGAGTCTTCTGTTTTGAACAGATAACAAATAAGATCCATATTGTTTGGTCAAGAAGGTGCAGAAATAGTTTATAATATTTGCCAATGCTTTTTGATTACAGGATAACTTGTTAGATGTTGGTCAACTCTAACAGTGTCACCCACAGAATATTATGGTGATTGACCACTACTGGAATTTTATAGTTTTGTTTCTTCTTTCAAGTTCTATCCTTTCTGTATTATGAATAGTGAACCATAAGGACATGTCACTTTTGGCTTTCCTCTTTTATATGCTAACATTTCACCCTTTCCAGCTTTTTTTTTGGCAGATCTGTTGGCCCCTTCTGTTTAGTCTCAGTGCCCCAAACATGTCCATTTTACATTACAAAAGAATATCACTGAGTCCTGGACAAGTATACAAATTATAACGAATGTATCCTTTCTCTTTCTCTGTCTCTCTTTTGAGATATGGTCTTGCTGTGTAGTAAGGTTAGCCTTGAACTTGCTATGTCACTCAGGTTTGCTTCAAACTTGCAATCTTCCTACCTAAAACTCCTGAGTGCTGGGATTATACCATCATGTCTGGTAAGTTTCTTAAAAATAGGTTAAAAAGAAGTAAAGTTTTTTGGAGGTTGCCCCTATCTGAAGATGTATTTGTTTTACCAGTGGTCAAAAAATAAAAGAAATCTTAACACAGGCCAGAGTTTCACTGATTTTGAACAAATACACTTTTTGTTTCTTTCTTTTTCAAGTAATTCTTTATTGGTGTATGCTTGCCATACATAACTATTGTATTCATAACAGGGAATTAATAGCTGTGCATAGTATATCTTCATTCTTCTTTTCTTCCCAATCTTACCCTCTGCTCTCAACGCTCTTCCCCTCCTGACTTACAAAGGCTTTGTTTCCTTTCTCCCTTCCACTGTCTGTTTTTGGTCTCTTTTTTCTACATTTCTTTCCTCCTCTCTCTCCATTGTTCCCTTTCCCATTTGAACATGTTCTCCCTGTGTCCCAATATCTACTCTCCATTTCAATAAATAAATTTTGATTAAATAAATTAATGAAATTAAAATATAAGTAATATTGTTAGAAAATGTACATGACGTTTTTAATGGAACACATACCCTAAAAACTCACAAGAAAAAGACAAACCAAAAAAAAGGCAAAAGAGAGAAGAAAACACAAAAGGAGCAAATGGCTTTGGACAAGAAAAATTTGCAAATTACTCAGCATCTCTAATAGGCAAAGAAATATAAATGAGGCAAAAAATCACATATTCTTATTCAACTTGTAGAATATGTAAAAATTGCTAGCCAACTAATTACTTTTTAAGCCAATATCTTTATGTGATCATATATAGGACTGCAAAAGCCAGAGAGAACTAATCAGTAGATTTTCAGTAAAGATTGTCTTTGATACTGTGAGTGGGCCTCATTTAATCAGTCTGAAGGCCTTAAAAGAACAGATTTCCTGAAATTCAACCTGTGACTAGAAGTGTACACACCTGTTTAAGAGTGTCTAGGACCGTGGCTTGTTCTGGAGATGTCGACCTTGCCAATCCCGATAGCCAAATAAGTCAAATCTCTTCCTGTTTTTCTTATAGAACAAATACAAATCCTATACAGAGTTTTTAATATTATGAAGCTATATGTATTGCTATAAGAAATATCTACTTTATGGTTTATACGTAGAAGCCACAAAGAGGTGAGTGGACTCAGAAGCAGAGCTTTGGGAAGAGCTGTGGATCTTATTGTAGAGCTAAATGTGCTATTGGAAGGTGGCTCCTGGTCAGAAGATGAGAGTCCTAGGGCCGTGCCCTGGAGATGCAGCTCCCTTCCAGGCTACTCCTCTGGTGTCTGCTTCCTGACAGCCACAGTGTGAGCGATTTTCTCCTGCCTTGGAGACAGTGAACTGGGGAAGTGAACTAAATAAATCTCTCCTCCTTTAAAACAAAGGAATATGTAAAAATTGATACCAGGCTTATGGGCTGTATAGAGGCCAGTCCATTGTCTCAGATAGTAATCATAGAGTGCACATTAATTTTTAAAGTCATCATTTTTAGTAATTTTCCCTACATTTTATACACAAATATAAACTAAAGTATTTACTACTATACTGTTTGTGCTATTCCAAAATAACATAACTAGAAAAACCTAGCAAGAAAGTGGTTAAGATACAGAGAATATTCTTAGGATACACTAATATGATTCAGTAATAAAAATAAAAGGAGAAAAGGATAAAAGAGAAAAAGAAATAATACTGACAGGAAGAGGTATTTCAGATAATTGATACATATTAAAACAAAGCTGCAGAACAAGTGACAAGATTTTATTTTAAAGTCTGTATAGAAAAACATGGAAGAAATGTACATTCAAGTCTGGATAGAGGTTATCTCTGTTCACTTCTGTATGAATAGTGTTTTGATTTTATGTAGCTCTGTGGGAAGTCTGCGATTTGAGAAAGGTGCCTTACGATATCACAAGCGGCAATGAGAGTGAGTCCTAGGTCCTTCTTCGGGACTCTCAGCATTTCAAGCACCCTTTCCTTTTCAGACTTAGCTCAGGACACATGTGAGTTCTGCTACTGGTTTCCAGTGGAGTTGAGGTGAGAACATCTGGTTTTGTCCTTGCTGGATTTGTGAAGACAGTTCTATCACAACTCCTTTAACTTTTCCTTTTGAATATTTAATATTATCCAAATTCAAAGAAAAGTGGCAAGATATCTTATTTTAAATACTTGTGAGATTCAGCTAATTAACTTATTTTAAACACCAAATTGTCTCTTTTCTCACAAGTGTGAGCTAGAATATAAAGTACCTCAAGCAGGAGCCTGATTTCCACCATTAATTACGTTTTCCTTCTGAGTTATAGTGGCCCAGCCTTGCTGTATGGGCCAGAAAGACAGTGTTTTCCTCAAGAAGAGGACACTCAACTATTGGAGGGCATGGATTATAATTCATACCTTGAAATGTACACCTTCGAGATACTTCCAAAAATAGTGAACACAAACAAAATAAATTTATATTATAAATAATATCATATATCCCATGTGTAAGTACAGTATCATAGAGTTTATTTATGTGTGCACTTCATAAAGTATCATCTTGGTTATGCTATCGTGGTGAAATTACATTTTAGTACTTTTTTAGTGGACCAAGAAATCATCTTGCATTGTCAACCTGCTCTTTTTCCCCAAGAATCTGATCACCCTTGCTCAGATATAACAGCTGATAGACTTCAAATTTAAATATTTATGAGGGAGGAAACTCAAACCATGTCCTGTTGGGGAAGGAAGCACTCTTTCTGGCTTGATTTTCCTCTTGGGATCCAGGAAGCACTTTTCTCCCCTTGTTTTCTCATGTAATTTGTAAGATACAAATTTCATTAATATTTAAAGGTAAATATTAAAAGAAAGCAAGTTTAAAACACAAAGCCTTTGATGTCGGTTTTCTTTCTGTAAATCTCCTCTCGCCAGCTCCTTGTCATCACTGTTACTTGACAAAACCATCAGTCCTGCCCAGAAATCTTCAGCTAAAAATCCTGGGGAATTGTGTGGCACAAACCTACATTAATGATGGGGAGGCCATTCTTGTGATGGACAGACTCATGAGTAGTTTGGGGCAAATTATGCATAACACAAGAATGCATCAGTGTGTTTTGAGAAATGTGTCAGGTAATTTTTGTCATCATCTGAACATCTCAGAAGGTACTTGGATGAATGAAGACTCCTGCTGTGTCACTGAGTGATGGAACTTCAGGATCATCACTGTATATGCAACTCACCACTGACTGCCATGTTGTTATAAAGTGTATGATTATTGCTTAGATTCCAAAAGGCTCTTAGGCAGAGAACAAATTGGGATGACCCTACAGGCTAATTGTCCATGATCAGTGTCTAGACAACAAGAAGAAGGCAAAGTGGGAGCAGAGATCAGGCTAAGCTGCAGCCCCAGAGACCTATGAAAATGAGTTCAGGTGAGTCAGTAAATTCGTAACTGCTCAGAAGAGTGGTAAACAAAAGAAGAAAATTTAGGGATTCACATGCACTAGCGAGAAGGCTAGGAATCAAACACATCATTCTAATCTCCTCCAGTTTAAAAGCAGAAAGTAGTTATAGTGTCCTTTGGAGACATAGAACAGGTGGACCTGTTGCAGGGTCAGAGAAAGTGACCCCGGGAAATAATTGCTGCCATTGAGATTCAGAGCATGACTAAGCAGTAGGTAATCTGAAAATAGTGGGAATAAACGTTCCAGGAAGTGTTCAGCACCCTGTGGATGGGTCCACGAGAACTGACAGCCTCACAGAGCTGTAATCGGTATTGCCACATTGTACTTTGGAGTGTCTTTCTTGATGAGTGTGACCTCATAAAAGGGTGCATCTAAGTCATCCTGGTTCCTCCTTCACCTATTGCTTGGCATGCACAAAATAGGCCTTCAGGATAGGTTTGCTGAGTGAATATATGAAATGTTTCTGACCCATGAGATGGGTGTGACTGCTCATAGACTCCCTCGTACTAAGTCTGAATTTTGGTTAACTATTCCCTGGAGAACAAACACACTTCACCTCTGCTCTTGTGCCTGTACTGCTGCTATCCCCCAGGAGTAGGAAATGAAGACACATTAGGTAGTATAATTTCTATTCATTTTTTGCCTTTGGATTACAAATTAGACCTCTAATATAGTATGCATGGATCAAATCTATTCATTTAAATTAATTAACATTTTAAAGTATTGCACACTTCTCAGAGATAAATTTTTAAAAATAAAATATAAAACAATATGAAATCTGTGTAAAAATAAGGTTTGATTTCAATTATAATTGTCTTTACACTTCATTAATTGAAGTTAGGCCCAAGGATCATATAAGGCAATCTATGAATTAATGATACAAGTCTAAATGGCCTTGAGAAGTACACACACACACACTCACACACAGAAATACACACACGTATATTTCCAGTAATTTGTAGTTTCCAAGCTTCACACAATCAAAAACTTGTAAAGAAATTCTCTTTAACAGTAGGACCAGATCACTTGTGTGTTTATAGGAAGAAGATGATTAGGTATCTCAGCAGTCATCTTTTGATTACATTCCCTTTCCTGTGCTGAAATAGAAAAGTGACAACTTGTATGGTATGAATCACTGGTCCAAATATAAATGGCATGATGGTCATTGTCTCTTTAACCAAAATTTTCTTGACAGCTTTAAAAAAATCCAATTTGAGATGTCCTCAAACTTTCTTCTATTTTAAACTTAAACCAAAAATACATTTAAGCAGAATATAGTAAGATAAGGAACATATCTTGATTTCTTTCAAATGATATGGTCCTCGGAAATCATCTTTGCTTTTTCCATTTTGGAATCTACATCCCAACACCTTCTATTTATAATTCCACAAATGGAGGAGGTTCTTAATATACAAAGGCTACTGTGCAAGTTCTACCAAACAGACTTTAAAATAGTTCTAATTAAATTTGTCTAAATACTAGTCTTTATCTTATACTTTTTATACTTTATCTTATACTTTTTCTAAAATCCTTATTGGATTTTATTTATTTATTTATTTAATTGAGACAGGGTCTTACTTTGTATTTGAGACTGGCTCTGAACTCATTATGTAGCCCAGGCTCGTCTTAAACTTGCAGCAATCCTCTTTCCCCTGAGCATTGAAATTACAGGCATGAGCCACCCTGCCTGGCTGGTCTTATTCATTTTTGAGTTCCCAGTGCTAAATATTGTATCTAACACATAGTATATGTTCAATAAATGCTTGCCAAAGAAATGAAATGAGACCAGGGCTACAAAAATCCTTTAGAAAAAACTGCATTATTGGAATTTTATATACTTTAATTATAGTGTGATATAAAATTCTCATAAGAGATTCTATAGGGATATATAATCAATATTAGTAACAGCCCTTATTATTTGGAAGTGACAACATAAATAGTGTTTTTTTAAATGACTCATATGCCACAGTACATAATGTTTCTGTTTGATAATGAAACATTGCGTCTCCTAGACAGTATGCCAGACATGATGATTTAAGTGCTGAATTTAAAAATAACTTACAAGCAGCCTCACTAAATGAACACACCCAGTAAAACGTGTTTAGCTGTCAGATTGAAATTATTTGTAGCAAAACCAGCCTATTTTTTACTGTATGTAAAACATTTATGTACCTGTAATTTTATTCACTGATTTAAAACCAAAGTTTTATTAGAATAAGGTTAAAATAAATATGATAAATAGTAGCTCTTTGTTTGTTTTCTTATTTTAAAACCTGCAATATTTAATTCTGCAGCCAAAACTGGTAAAATATTTCTACTTTTGGTAAGTGAAAGAAAAAAATGGATCTCAGGGAAAACATCAAATACTATTATACTTAAATAATGTTTATGTTAATTGCACATAAAATGTACATACATGTGTATATATGTGTGTCAGTGTATGAATGTGGATCAAAATTATGGTGAATATTTAAATTAAAAATTTAAAAACTTTATTACAGTAAAAGAAACACTACTATTAATTCCACTCAAAAGACCCCTCCATGCACACACTCAAAAATACTTTCTCCATCATTTCTGCACTTTCTAAAACAGTTGTAGAAGTCCTCTTTTGTGAGTGTCTTTTTGTGGTTGCCTTAATGTCCTGAATCAATTCAAACTGCTTATGGCAATTTCTGTCAAATAGAAATACTATCTAATGTGTCCTCACCTACCTGATTCACTGGGCTCTGACACTGTGATTTCTGACTCTTTCTCAAAGTCTAAATTACCATGAAATGTAACCATTTTCAATCCGTTTAGAATAGCAAGGTCATCACTAAAGACACACATGGTAGAGGATGTTTTGAGTTACTTTCTCTATGCTGTGACAAAATAACTGATACAGGTTGAAGGAAGAAAAGTTTATTTATTTATTTATTTTTGTGAAATCTTTATTGGTACATTACATATACACAGCATGATTGCACTCCACAATGGGAATTTGTACCAGGATAAGATACAACTTCGCATTTGTACATTTTTCTCGCATTTGTAGAAGTTTTTGTCCATAGTTATCTGGCCCCAAGGCAAGATGGCATGGGAAGATAAGGAAAAACAACATTTCCTTCTTTCTTTTTGTGTTCCATCCAGGCTTCCAGCCCATTGGTTGGTGTCACCCGCGTCCAGTGTGGGTCATTTCTCTTCAATAAATCCATTGTCCACACCCAGAACTACAGGAGGACCACCACATGAGTTCAGTACACACTCGTGATCCTCTCACCCTCAAAGCCTCAGCTATGAGCTCATGAGGCTTTGGGGGAGACCTAGATATGAACCATAACAGAAAGTAGCAAGAATGATAAGACAAGTGTGTTTAAAGTGTGGAGTATTTAGTGGCAAAGTGTCTTTCATGCACCGTAATAAATTCTTAAAAATTTAACGGTCCACCAAATTTTGTGGTCATACCTGTGAGTGTGGCTAATGTGTATAAATACATTTATATATGTAGTGGGGCTCAAGTGCATTGACAACAAAGGAGGAGAAAGGAGAGAAAAAGTGTGTTTTTGAATACTTATAATGTGCTTAATTTATTCCAAGAAAAATCTTCATCAGAGTTGTGGGAAGTACATATGGAAATTTTGGTTTGTGCAGAAGCTAAAGTGAAGAGATTTAATATGGCCTATCCACACTCAGCCAGCTGGAAGCGGAAGAGCCAGAATTTAACCCTGAAGACAGGTGTGCTTTTCTACTGCAAAATCTCGGCTAGTTCATTACTTATACAGGTGGAACTTTGCTTCATTTGTTACACAACATTTGCACAAAAACAAAGAGGAATTCTAAAGCTAACACTGATGAGGCACTCAAGTGAAATAGATTGAAAAATCTTGTTTTCTTCCTACTCATAAACTCTAAAGGATTCACTATTGCTCTGAGGATAACTCAGAGAAAGGACAGGATAAATTCAATTTTCCCAAGACAGTTTTACTTCCCGCATCTAAGAGAAGCAAGAGAGCATCACTGGTGAGGAGCCCCTGGGTTTCAGGATTGCCCTGTGCTCACCACATGACACAGAGCATAGAGTTACTTCTCCAAACAGCTGCACATCAGTATTGTCATCAGTGCACAGAAAACATTTTGTTCAGTGTCCTTCCTCAGATGTCATAGATGGGCTGCTGGCAAACAAACCCGAGAGCTACTAAAATGTAAATTAGAAAGGATGGCCCAAGTCAAATGGAAAATGGGCTTTTATTGCACACTGACTGGAAGAAGACCTCTTCTGCTTTATGACTAAGCTTCAAAGCTTAATTGGGCACTGCTAATGCATCCAAATGCTGAGGGATGTGCAGAAACCCAACTTCCTGTTACATCAAAGTAGCTGCCTTGCATTTAGATGGTCCTTCATCAACTACAAAGTGTGGCTGCATAATCGGTGTTCTTCAGGATAAACACACCTCTGTCAGAAAGTCATACTGTGAATGCACTGGAGTCTCTTTCTTATCCAATTCACCCTTCTTACTCACATAATTTCAAATGTATAATTTTATCATACCACAAACTATTGGTGGCTGGAAACGTTGAAACATTATGTTGATACAGCAGTAAATAGAAATAATTCCCTGCATCAAATGCACACCCTAGAGTTTATTTTATTAGGAAGAAGGAAAAGAGCTACTGAGCTATCATCTAAATAGAGACCCAGGGCTGGGGATGTAGCTCAGTGGTTGCCTCACATGTGCAAGGTCCTGAGTTTGTTCCCCAGTATCCCCCAAAATACAATTTTTTCCTCCTTTCATTCTATAATCATCTCTCCATTTCTTTTTCTACTTCATCATTTTCTCTCACACACAACAAGTTCTGTACTTTATCATTCAAAGGAAAGTTGAGATCCCCCTAGACATCTTGATATTAAGACATTAAAGCCTAATGACATATGAATAATGATATTAGGCATAGGGGTGTTTATATTTGGTTTTGTTCTCAAGAATGGAACTATGTTCAGTACAGGAATTGTTGTGATGTTCAACAGTGAGGCTTTGTATTCATCTTGGGCCCCAACGAGGGGAAAAAAATCACATCTACTTACCACACAGCCCAGTGGAGAGCACATAAAACAGGAAGTTACACATACTGGTCTGAGAATGCAAATTACAGCTACAAAAACCTTCAGGAGCCTATGGAAGGGCATGGAAGTCTCTATCAATCTTTAAAGGTTACTTAGCACAAACTTCACACCAACATCTCTGGAGAGACTGGGAACCATCTATAAAAGGAAATAAGGACTAAAAGATATTACCAACCTCCGCACAGACTCTGAAAAAAGAATGCACAGTGGGTGACAGCATAGCTTCTTCTTTTGACCCCATTAGTTATCAGTTTCCCTGGGAGAACAAGTTGGTAGTTTATCTTAGAACTGCATGTGTATAGAATGTCTATATATATATATATATATATATATATATATATATATATATATATATATAACAATGTTCTAGGCTGCTTCCAGTGTGTATTTGTGACATTTGGAGCAGTTTCTTTCACGTTTATGAACTCTCCAGTTTAAAGCCCCCACTGATGGCATTTTATGTTGACAACATCAAAAGAGAGCTCTGGTTAAACTTCATGGTTCTATCGAGGTCGGCCATACACAGGATGGCAGTCCTGCTGCCTGTTGCCTCAAAGAACTAAGTTATTTAAACTCTTTAAATCTGCTGTTGCCTGGAGTATCAAGAGTACATAATTAGGGAATTTTTTGTTTTATTTTCTCCTGGTATTCAAATAATCTCACTTCTTTATCTGCTTCCCTGGAAGGCATAGGAGTTATCTCACACATTTTGAGAGGGGTAAACAGGCAGATAGTTGTAAAATGACTTATATTCTTTGAAAAATGAAAAATCTATATCAGAAGTCCTTCCCCTCTGGCCTAATTCTCGACTGCACTCTCTTTCTGAGCAACTATGAAGGAACCAAATCACCTCTCATCCTTGTCTTAACAATATCTACTTATGTAAGCACTGCAAATGCAGAATCTCCAACAAGAAAAAGTACAGAGCATTTATAGTTATGACCCACACGATTTAAAGTTAGCTGGGAGGCTGGCAAAACACAGTATCATGCTGAAGTTATTTCCAGAGCAGCAGGCTTCTCTTCAAGCAAACCAGCTCAAAGGGTGTTAAACTTGCCAACCCATGTTCTCCAACACAGTCCTTTTAAGACTAAGTGGATGGTGGGAAAATTTTATCCTCTCATATATTTAATTAATCAGGAAGTACTTATTACTTGCCATCAATCAGATTATAAACAGAGACATCACCAGAAGCATAGTGTCTGGGGTTAGATTTTATGGTGTTTGAAATGCAGCTCTGGACTGGGAAGCTTTAGGAGTGCTGCTTAGCCTCCCGTGCCTCAGTTTCCCATTAGTGAACCACTGATGATAGGATCTGCATCATAGGGCTGAAACTGAATTAAAAACAGTAATTCAGGAGAAGTGGTTCATAGAACTCATATATATTTATTAGGAGCTCATTAATACCAGCAGTTGTTATTACATTCCCAGGACCTGGTCCAAATTCTGACACTTTGTTCTACAGGGGAGAGATGGAAAACATGTAAGACAGAAGTCACCAGATAGTACAAAAAAATGTCTATAAGACTATATATATTTATTTAAATCTTTATTGGTACTCATAATTGAATACACATCATCATCGCGTTCAACATTGAAGGTTTGTACCAGAATATGACATGACCTGATTCTCATTTTTTCTGCTATCCCCCTACTCTGCATCCCCCCATATACATAATTTGTTTCCTTTTTCTTTATTATTACCACATTCATTTTCCTCTTGTTATTTAGCCCTATACTCTCTTCCCTTTGAAATATTTTCTATTTCACAGTATCAACTATACATACTACAAATCATTTACAACTTCATTTTCTCGTACCAGAGAAAAGATACAGTATTTACACATCTGTGACCTGTTTATTTCGCTTATAAGGACGTCCTCAAGGTACATCCATTTGAGTATGAATAACTCAATCTTATCACTTTTAATGGCAGAGTAATACTCCATTCTATAAATGAACCACATCTTCTCAATTTTTATAAAAGTACATTGAATGAGGAGACTTGATGGCAAAATAAATATGCAAGATTCTGGGGGCTGTGCCAGTGTCCCAGAAGAGGATGATTCTTTCAGTGGGCATTTATGGGACCTTTCAGTGTCAGGGACATTGCACACGAATACTGACTTCTTTGACTTCAGAATTAGGTTAAAAATTTCAATGAAAAAAAATTTCAGTGGAACAAATGGAGACTAGTAGAAGATAGAAACTTTAAACTGCAAGAGAGAAATGTGTCAGCTTTTGAATTTGCTCTCAAGTGCTTAGGCTTGGACAAAAGCTGTAAGAATCTGCTTAGGGAAGGAGATTGGAAGTAGAAGAAGGAAATGTGCAGGTAGCTTTCCACTTTCACTCTTCTATTTTTTATTATTTAAAATAATTAAAATTAACTATGGATCTGAAAGAGTCTTGTGTGCCTAGTTATTAACATAATGATGTGAAAAAGTGGATACTCAGTGTATTTTGGTTGAATGAATGAGTCAGATTTCAAGTGAATTAGAGGAACATCATTACAAGATCTAGTTCCCACACTAACACTGCACTCTTCTAAGAGAACAAAGATAGACTCGAATGAGGGGGAGGCACACAATTTCCTATTCTAGGACCCTCTGTCTTGTGTCTGTTGGTTCTGTAGAGAGACAGCTACTGCTTTTTGCTTTCTCAGGAAGCTCAGAAAATGCAGCCTGAGGTGGAGACGCTGGGGGCAGAACGGCTGGTGAGTGAAGCAGGGAATTGTGAGTCCAATTGCTCAGTCATTATGATGCTAGGCAGCAGACACATAGAATCCTTCTGTCCAGGGCTGGATGGATCAGGAAATGGTATTGGGAACACTTTCAAAGCTGACCACTGGTCTAACTCAACAAGAACGTGAACCAAATCAGGTTATGTTGTGATGAGAAAGAGACAGAAGGTTTGCAGAGAACGTCTTTCAGCTTTAAGTCTTTATGTCCAGGGTCACTTAGTATAAAGCCCTGAACCTTCTCAAAACTGATTCTCTAAGCACTCTGCACTTTTAGGTTACTAGAAAATCTTTTCTCTGAAAGGAAGCTAAAGAGAATAGGTCATCTATATTCTTTCTGTCCCAGGAATATGACAGACATTTAAAATGAACATTAATGAAGGCTTCATGATAACCCGTGAAGACAAACTAGATCCCAGCATTTGTTTCTCTTTCATCTTCACCTTCACTGTGTTCTCAAACCCCAAGAACCTGTCCAGGTAGAACTGAGAATTGCTAGGCATAGCTTGGTAGTAAGTACTATACAAAATCACAAAGGGCACAATCAGAGACCCCTAGATATTGCAAACTCTCTCATCCTCTTTCTGTTGAAGCCCCAAGGAGGACAAAACTTCTGACAGTCCAAGAAAAATGGATCTAAAATGATACGAGCTCAGATTTCTAGTTCACAGTCATGCCTAGTCCTACATGCAAGTTTTCACTGATTGACACCAGACAAACCTCCCTCACTCCTCTGTCCTTGAGATGTGTTACTCCATGGACCAAATTTAACATCTGCTATATGTCAAAATCCTAAGTGTTCTTGATGTATATCCTCTCTGTATCTAGAAAAGTACCTTCTGCTTCCAGGAATAGGGAACATTGATGTTAAAGGCATGATGCACTCACAATAGCCCTGATTTTGAACTTTTATAGAGTGGGGAAAATAAGTTTAAAGCCTTAAAATGGAACTTCGCCCTAGTAGTTCACTGTAAAAATCACAGCTGATGATTATCAAGTGTAGGATTTCACTGCGCTAAAAGCCTGCTGAATTGAGTCTATTTCTGAATAAAGATTCCAACTACTCTCCCAAACATGTCCACTCTGCTGGAGATCTGGTCCTCAAGTACACTTTCTGGCCTTTTTAGATTCCTATTGCATTTGCTTCTCAAATACCTTTTCTTTTCTGAAAGCCCAGGTGACAAAGGGTAGCAAACATAACCGCAGGTTTCAGCCGTGGAAGTGCGAGGAGGGAGGAGGTTTCCACAAGGACAGCTTCAGCATCCTTTCTCTGCAGAGGCTGTCTCCTACTGGGATACTAATGAGAAGAGGACTCCAGTCACAAGAAGAAAATGATGAGAAAGAATGGGGGTAAGTGGAAAAAGAGAAAGATACCTGCAGCATTAAAATTGCTGAACGATAGGGCATTTTCTGATAGCAAAACTGTCCACTGTCGATCTGTTATTCCATTAGTTTCCTTGGTTTTGTTTGCAAAGGTATAAGCAGATTATAGCTGGATTTCCTGAAGCTAGCAGGAGAAGGCCTGAAAAGAAAGAAACCAGATATTTCTAACAGAGTGAGATATAGATAAAGAGAGAAAAATTGAAACACCAGAATATGATGTTTCATGAATAAAGCAACAGCATTTTAAAGAACCCGACCTAGAATGGTCACAGACATATCCAGTGTTAAATCTATGTCTCTGTGTAGATCCTGGAGGGTGGTGTTTGTTATCAAGAAACTGGAACTATAAGAATTGGTGTATTGATCAACTTCTAATAAAAATGCTCACTATAGGTGCCTTAAGATAGTGTTACACTTGGTTCAGATTTTGATAGATGCTGATAAAGATGGAATCATTGGGATTTAAAGTCAGGCACCAGTTGTAACGTGGACTAAAGTCAAGAACTGAGTTCAAAGAGCACCCAGAGTTGGGAGTGGAAAGCCTGCTGCAAAGCATAGTAGTCATGTCTGTGGAGTCTGATGGCCAGTCAGCCCTGAGAACACGTCTGAAGTCACTTCTTCAGACCCCAAACAAGATCTAATGCTTATCGAGAAAGTCAGGCAAGATTCTGGCAAGACAGAAAAAATGTCAGGTCATATCTAATGCCAGTCATTGGGCATCAGTACAAGGATCAGGATGCCATTACTTTCAAGAGCAGGGGCTCCAGAGAAGAAACAAAGATGGAGGATGTACATCAGCTTTTTGCTTCTGTGACAAAATATTTGACACAATGAGCTTGTAG